>VOQK01030077.1:4293-17006 GCA_015052645.1 Benitochromis conjunctus | reverse complement strand
AACTTCAACATTATGCACTCCATACTGTACATAAATGCCACTTGTTTTGCACATGTCCAACCCTCTGTATATTTTATTTTTTATTTTATTGTTTACTCTATTTAATTTTTAAAATATGTATACACACACACACACACACACACACACACGTAGATATACATATTGAGTACACACATTCAGTAATGCGCATACACTCTTATATTGTACATATATTTATTCATATAACTCTCAGATTTAACCATTCTTATATTTTGCTTGTTCTTATGTTACTGTATTTTTGCACACCTCTGTTGCTTGGGAAGCTCGCACACAAGAATTTCACTCGCATGTACTGTACCAGTGTACCTCCACATGTGATGTGACAATAAAAAGTGATTTGATTTGATTTGATTTGTAATGCAAATGAAATGACCTATTTTTTTTTAGAACACAGAAGCATTATTCAAAAAAGATTAACTGATAGGCTTTAAGAGGGAAGGATTGGGAAAAGCTTTTTCTTGGATCCCGCTTTTATATACAACCACATAATTATGCTAACTAGTACCCATAATTTGTCATTTGATCTCCCGGAGCATATAATCAGATTCAATGTGATGTCGCACAAGTATCTATCTCCTCATTGATGTGTCCTCTTCTCCTGGTGAAGAGGTGAGTCACTCAAATAACATTGTGGGAAAAACAATGGAGATGCCAGCAGCACAATCTCACATACAAAAAAGTGCAAAAAAAATGTCTAATGTGCATTCATAAAAACACATCAGAAATCATTTCATAAATTCATTGCAATGAGTGCTCTTGTAAGGTCATGTCTGAAAAATGTAGATTTTGTTTCGAGCAATGTAATTTTTATTTGTTTATTTTTTTGTGAAGCTGCGCTTTGTGTTTACCACGCATTCCACTGTGGCTAAAGGCTAACAATAAAAGCAGTGACACTGCTGGTCCAGGGCTGGACATAGGCTTTTGTTGCAGAAACACTGGATTAATGAATTAATGCGCTGGTGTAAATTTGCAGCTCAGCAGTTGTAGAGAGTAAATTTGCTCCCACACTGAAAGCTAGAAGCAATGCTTCTGCAATGTGCATTGTGTTTTCTGTCCAAGATTATTGTGGGTCCTACAGTACCATATTAGAGACAGAACTTCAACAATCAGACAAAGTCCGATGAGCAAGCACTGAGAAGTAGGGACAAAAAGTGCTCCGTTAACAGAACAGACCCTTGGACTTTATTGCAGCCTAATTATGATGACTGATGATCACCCTATTTAGCTCTAGCTATGAGCTTTATCCAAAAGGAAACTAGGTTAGTTTATAAAGTCAAGATGATGTCTGCCTTCCACGTCCAAAGTTGAGACTGATACCACAGGAGATGCGTAAAGACAGCAAGAACTACTCATTGTTCACACAGATTAAAATGAACTGGCTCACATTAATTATTTAGAATTTAGAAAATGAAACAGTTCATGGTCCCATACCTGAGCTAGTTTCTGTTCATTTTGGTTTCCTATTGTGCTTGTGGTAGTCTGAGATATTCTTTCAGTTGATCGTCCTCTTGTGATTCATTCGGCCCAGAGTTATTGCCACTTCCCGAACTGAATGAATTACCACATAGTAGGGATGTTTCCATGGACAGGGCAGGCTGACGATTGGGAGCACTGGGACATTTCCCAGTAGCTTCAGGTTATTTTGGTCCGCTGTGAACATTCAACTTAATCTGCAAGCAGTTTATGGACCCCACAGAATCCTGAAAGAGGCTGTGATTCTCTCTGCCACTGATGGACTCTATCTCTGCAGCCTCCATGGGACGCAGGTGCAGAAAGATCCTCATAAACATGCACAGCCTTTCTTTCTCGTTCTCTTTTAGAAAGGCAAGGCAGTATGAACCTGTGTTGTTAACAATATTGGATGACACTTTAGTGTAAGTTTGAACTCACTGTATATCACATTGTTATCATGTTATAGATCTGGCTTGTGCATTTGTATGTGCTGTCATTGACGTTTTCCTAGTGAATTTTCACTAGTGCACCCACAGGCATGGTGTAATTGCAGCGTTGCTTTCGGAATCTGACAAATGGTTTTTCTGATTGTGTTTTATTTATTTATTTATGTTTATTATTATCACCAGGCAAAACTGTGCTGTAGACCAATCCCAACAATAAGAATTACATCTTACACCAATTCCTACAAACAATGCACACAGGCCCTCAATGTACAGACAACAGTGAGCAACATGGACGTAATGCACTTCAACAAAGTGTTTCCAGTATATTAATGCCAATTTCAAATATAAAAAGTAAGTGAACCTTTTATCTAATTTTTCCATGCAAATAAAACAGTAGATTCTTCGGTCCTCTGTCCGAACTTGCTCTGCAGTGATCAGTCTTGCTGAGAGAAGATCTTTGAAAACTAGTTTGTGATGAACACTTCCAGGAATGAGAAGCTGGGCTGATGATCCCGTCAATTTCCAGGTTCGATGTGGTGAGTCTTCAGGATCCTGGTGAAGAGCAAATGACAGCCTAGTCAATGACAGAGGGATGACAGCTGGCCAGGGTGGACATGGATGGGCATTGGACAGTCAAGCAACTTCCAGCCACTGTAGTGAGAGGGCACCATTTCTCATTTAAAGTGTGTTATTTGTTCATGCAAGGTTGTGTTTGTGATGTTGCATAGGCATGTGTTTGATCATTTTCCTATTATGAAAAGTCGACAGTGGCCTAAATTTGAAAACGTCTGGTTTCATAATGCTTTGAAATTAAATTGTCCTATCATGTTATGGACCCATATCCTGAAAATTAGTTAGTTTTGTTCCCTGGTTTTAGACACGCCTCTTTCTTGCATTGTAACTCTAATTCACTTGCAAAAAATATTTGATCAAATCTCCTTAAATCTCTATCGATATCACAACAGTGAAATTCAATTCAATTGTATTCTTTTAATGAATTATGCTCTTTTTCTGTATTTGCAACATGTATGTGTTTATGACTTAATATATGTTTGTACAAATTGTACATTCATTCGTAACAGTTTTTTTGTATGTGTGTTTATATATATAGTACAGTAGGACTATAAGAACTAAGGTAAAAAGGAACAGTTAAGACTTTATGCTGTTTTAGTTGTTCACGCTGATATTCTTCCATGTTTTAATAGTAAAATTAGGTAAAATTAAAACTTTCATCATTGTGTGTCAACATGTAAAAGTCTCTTTTTTTCTTGAATAAATCCAAGAAAAAAATATTTACAGCACAATGTCCCATACAGTAAATTGGTTAACAGTTTGCTATATGAACATTTCTGTGTGTTGGTTTATTGTTTTTCTTGTTGGTAGTAGGTAAGTGAACAGTTTGCACTGCTGCCGGAGCCTACCATGTGAACTGAGCTGTGCTGCTGTTTACGGTCCATCACATGCAGGGAGCACACTTCACTGTTTACTCTCTCACCACTTTCTTTAGTCACAAACACTAAAATACATGAGTGTGTTAAATGTGATTTTCTTTCTTTATTTTTAGCCCTTTCTTGCACAAACCTGCATTTGACCCACTTTTATCAAGCCCCAGGGCATTTACTCTTATGGGCCTATTACAGCACTCTAAGCATTTGATCAATACAGATTTGAATCCAGAATCCAGTTCCTCCTGATTTTTAACGACTGTTTGCAGGCAACATTCATTTTTCGCTGTTCATTCAAGGTAAAATGACTTATTATGATTGATTGCTTTTAACCCAGAACAACATTGCCTCAAATCTGAGGCACAAGGTTGTGTGTCGCTGTAACTGTAAAATGATTAGATATTAATTTTAAAGGAGATGGCATTTTTCTTTTTGCTGAAAGTGATGCAGCTGTCATGTGTCACATCACCACCGTCACAACACAGATGTCAACATAACAAGGCTAATGCGACTCGGCTATTCAAACCTCTTCTTTCTCCTTTTCCATCTCATTTTTTTCTGCATTAGCCACTTATGTCTATTTTAGCTTTACCTCATCTATAGATCAACCTTGCCAACTTTTAAGTGTCCAACACATATCACCTTTGATTGGTGAATCAATAACTGAATTACTTCTATGAAACCACGCCACTAGAAGTGATGAGGGCAACCTCAAGCCAGCCACTTAACATTTTTAATCTTGCAGGAGTTCAGTATGGATCAGCCAGTTGGGAAAAAGTAGAAGGAAATTGGACACCCAGATGTTTTTTAATTAGAGGCAGGAGCCAAACAAGCAGTGTCAGCTGGGCTGCTTATCAACATTAGTCAGCAATTGTGACTGCGCTTTGAGAGCAGTGAGCAAAATGTGTGATTGCACAGGTCACTGAAAGAGACAAAAAAATACATTAGCTCTTGGGTCTTTTGCCTTTAGCTGTTTACATAGCAATGTATAGGAAGCCTTTTGACAACACCACCCTACATTTTGGTAATTGAGTTTTCCAACACACCTGTACTTTTTGGGATAGACTGTCCAACAAAGCTTTAGTGAGTGAAAGGTTAGTATTTTATTACTTAGCACTTATTGATTGTTTTTACCATTACGCCTTTACAATTTATGGAAGCAGCTTTCTAAGCAGTGTAGCTAAAACGAGCTAATAACTTCGCACTGCACATTCTTTTGTTTTGCTTTTCTTTTTTTCTGGCTTCAGAACGCTCTTGTAGCTCTTCACCAGTGTGTCAACTATCTGTACGTAGCTTTTTGCCTTGCCTGCAGTTGTCAAGGAAGCCCTTTTGTAATATCAGCAAAGCTGTACCAATCCTTAGGAAGTTCTTTTCACTCAGTCTTGGCTGATGTAGGCCTTACACAGACATGATAAAAAGCCTTCCACATATATGTAAGCTTGTAAGCTGCTACTTCCTTACATTATATATGTATTTTTGTTTGTTTGTTTGGTAGTTGAGAAAAAACTGTATAGTACCTTTTATTGCTCTCAATAAAGACCCATAATTTGGGTTAATACATCTGGATGTATATTTTCTTCTATATCAATGGAAATTAATAGAAGACATATCTGTAAACACAGTGTTTTGTCATGGATGTACTCAGTGATGGTTTTTGCATGTTCTGCATTGACCATGATAAAAGCTCATGTTGTTGAAGAGTGTGAAAAGAGGCTCTGTGTGAAAAGTTTTCCCACCAAACCTAATATCTGGCTATGCCATCTTTAACAATAAGAAGTGCAATCAAGCATGTTGCAATAACTCACAATGAGTCTTTCACATCACTGTAGAGGAATTGTGGCCCATTTTCTTTGTAGGATTTATTTAATTCAGTATGAATGTCCTGTTTAAGGTCATGCCAAAGCATCTCAATCAGAATTAACTCTGGACTTTGACCAGCCCTGTCTAGAGCCTTCATTTTGTTTGGTTATTTTTTAGAGCCATATAAATTTGAGTCATTTGAGCCAAGTGTGCTTGAGCTTCAGAGCATAAACTGATGGCTGACATTTTTCTTCATGCCCTGAAGCAGTAAACCAGTCCCAGGTCAATCCTCAGTTCCTGGAGAGCATTGTTATGTTTGTTTGTAAATGTGAGACTAGCGTTTGTGTTCTTTTTGGTCAGTGATTAAAATTTTTTTTAAGAATAGTAAAAATATTTGCGAGACAGAGAGGGGAAAAAATAGCTTTTCCGGAAGTGTTGCCTCCCTAAGACGATGACCAGAGGGGCAACTGGTTTCCTGTTCAACAACGTGTGGTGCTGTGATAAAGAATAGAAAAAGGGACACACGTTGAGCTGACGTCCGTTTCACAACAGGAAGGTTTATTCTTCCTCTGTGCCCCAAAACGCTACTCGATACCACTGCGCGTAATGCGCCCTCTAGCAACTGGATGTAGGATAGCATTTTAAATGACAGGTTCACAAATGGGTGGCTGTAGCTCAGGTGGGAGGGCAGGTCAGCTATTGATTGGAAGGTTAGTGGTTCGATCCCTGGCTCCTCTAGTCTGCATGCCAAATATCCTTGGGCAAGATACTAACCCCAACTTGCTCTCCGATGCATTAATCGGAGTATGAATGTGTGTGAATGTTAGTTACTTAAAAGCACTAAAAGTATAGAACAAAGTGCTTGTATGAATGGGTGTGATTGGGTGAATGAGGCATGTTGTATAGAGCGCTTTGAGTACTATGGGAGAGTAGAAAAGCACTATATAAGAATCAGTCCATTTACCATTTACAAATACAATCGTAACAAAAACCTTTAGGGGGGGGACTGTTTTCCCCAGTTTATTTCTGATACCAGATTTTAATAGAAAGCTATTTTCAACTCTCTACAGAAGCATGACATTGCTGGGAAACAACACCACGTGCATCTGACTGCTTTCAACTGTGGACCTGTACTCCACACTATTACCTCAAAGTAGTTTACCATTTCTGTCCTGGTCAGTTGGTCTCTGTTCCTGAAGTCCTCAGCATTTATCAATGATCTGGCATGAACTTACAGCTTCTGCACTTTGTGACCCAGCCTGGTACTGTGGATAATCCACCCATGAGCATATGCAGTTCATCAATGATCATTCTGTAGCCATCAAGTCATTTATAGTGAATAAAGTGGTCTTAAGAATTCATACTTTTTTCTGACTGAAGGTCTGGCTGCAGAGCACAGAGACTGTATGGCCCTCATGGAGCTATGTCCAAATTGGTATTCGTATCTCTGCCAGTATATCTGAAATGGTGTTTTGAAGAAGTTTGCAATCTCAGACTACATGTTTCTGGTCCCATACATATACAGTAGGAGATGGCACACTTTGACCCAATTTTTAGTCCAGGATTAAATATTTTGAATACCCATGTTGAAGAAAATCTCACTTCAAGAACGTAATAATGGTTTAGTTACGTTGGTTTTTAATAATTCTCAAGTGGAAAAAAATCAAGACAGTTGCAATTCATTTCAGGGCTGGACATTCCAGTAAATTCACCCAAATCGCTTATTTAGCAGTTTAATGCTAATCTTCATTATAGTACAAATAGCCAAAGCTTATTATAAAGCATTACAAAGAGAACAACCCCCAGTGTTCTCTTCAGCAATGTACCCAGGCTGCTTGAGATTTAGAGCTCTGCTGAGCAAAGCTTTTCTTTAACTATAACTAGTAATGACTTTATGAATTTCTTAAAAAAACACAATTTTAACTATTAGTGAAAAAATTATTCATAACCATCTCACGTAAAATTAGTTGTATGTCTCATTACCTACAGCTAATTTTAATACTCTTGTTCCGTTTTAATAATTTAGGTCATCTACTTATTAAAAGGCTGTTGGTTTGATCCCTGGTTGCTGGTTTGATCCCTGGCCTTCCAGTCTGCATGCCAAGTATCCTTGGGCAAAATACTGAGCCCGAGTTGCTCTCCAATGCATTGATCGGAGTGCATGTGAATGTTAGAAAGCACTTACATAGAAAAATTATAGCAAAAAAATGCTTGTGTGAATTTGTGAATGAGGCAAGTTGAGCTTTGAGTGCTCAGCTATTCAATCATGGGTGTACCTGCTTTTTCACACTCTGCTTCTGCCATTTCAATTAATTTTTGTTTAATAAATAATGACACAGTGTTATGCTGTGTTCTTCACCTGGGGCTGAATTTAAATAATCTTCGAACCCAGTCAGACCCAGATGACTTTTCAGTTATATTGTTTGTGTAAATCTGTTTCTTTATAATGTAACTGCAAACAAAAAATGTTATGTTTCATATCCCAAAGTAAACAGGAGTGAGATAATCTAGATTATAAGGATGTCTGCTCCCTAACTGAGGAAATACTCCCAGGGACACTGCTATTTTTTGCTATTGTGGAATCTTGTGTAAGGTAATTTACTACATACTGGAGTCACTTAGAATTCAGAAATTCAAAATAAATCGAAATTGACTGCATGAGATAGTAAATGAGCAGTGATTAGTTTTGACATATTACGAATACACAGCAGTAGCTGCACTTTTTCTTGATACATTCATGGTATTAATGGATGGAAATACTAATGATGGGGTGGTAATGATGTTTATAATGATGCTTACATGGGGATGTTAAACCACCTCTTGTTTCTGGGTTGTTTAAAATCATTTTTACTGTCATACTGTAGACTGGTCATAAATACAACATTTTTAGCCTGAGTGATTTTTATTAGCCAAAGTAGAACTCCGTTAGATATGGAGCCTGCAGTGATAAAGAAATAAACAATAAACAACTCATGTAGAGACAGAGAAAGGGTAGAATTTGTACTTCTCAGCTGGAAATCAGCCATATGCTGGGAATTTCTTCATGTGGAGTGAGTTCTGCAGGCAGCATTATAAGCTTCTTGTGTAAACATCTGGTTATGGCAAAGAGCACAGACCTTAGGCCTTTCTGTACTGTATTGTCACTGTTTGCGATTTGCTTATAGAGGAAGGGGAGAAAAAGACTGCTGGCCAATCTGGCCAAGATTTTAGAGGGGGTTATAATCTGTTTCATGAAGGCACAACGTTGTGGTTTGTGTTAAATATAGTCTGTAAAGGTGATGAAAATATCAAGGGTTCTTTCAGTCAGTAGCATTCTATCAGGACAAGCAAGGCAAGCAGTACTTGCCTAGTGAAACCTAAAAACAGACATTAATTAAAACCAAAGTAAAAGTCATTAATCGCTATTAATCTCAGTGTATATCCATGTCCCGTTAACAAGGGCTTGATCTTGGCAAGCTGACGGGCCAGCAGGTATGTTCTGCTTGTTTATGCAAATGCATAATGACAAGAAACTAAACAAGAGACTGCTAGGAAATATGCATGCTAGGCAAATTGCCTCTGGCTCTGGGTTCACTGCCCTGAAACCAGTTACTACTCTGAGTGGAAACTGAGCTAGCATTAGTAAGTAGATAAGGCTCCTGATTTATCATCATACAGTAATATATATCATACCATTTTTGCTTACTGACTATCTAGCAGAGAAATCCCTGATATTGAGAAGGGAGGTCAACTCCTCAATGTCTGGTTTGATAAAGTAGGCAAGTTGAGCTCATGCAAGTTCAGCCAGCATTTTCAGAAATAATTTGGTTGAACCAGCAAACAGTGCAACCACCAATACAGTTTTTTGGCAGCTTGGTGAACCCAGCTTTACTGCTGACAAACTGGAGTCCCACAAACTAACCAAGGCCAGTAGGACTCCTTCAAGTTTTTGGCTCCACTTACCTGCAGTGTCCATTATCTGGTTTGTGCATTACCAGCACAGCAGGTATCAACCACCTTGCGGATGCAACTCCGTGTATCCACCTTAACAATGTGTAAAATGTAACTCCATTTAAACTCAATTTCCCCAGTGTCCCTCTGAATGCTGTTGAAGTTCTTCTGGAGATTGGAATTAAAGATCTTATGGATCTTTTCCAGACTCTGTGGGCACAACAGGCCCGTGCAGAATCCCACGCCACCTGGCCCAACCCACCACCAGTAATCAGTTGACAGCTTAGCTCGTCTCTTTACCTGAGTATCCAGAACATATGGCGACAAATCTGATAATAAGCTTAAAATTTGATCATTGATCTATGACCTCTGGTCAGCTTCAAAACAATTCTGGTAAACCATCAGGTTACTCAGGAGGGAAAATAACTACCCCCATGACCTGGCCCCAGACAGGTGGTAGACAATGGATGGATGGATGGATGGATGGATAGATAGACCTTCTAATCCAATGTGTTCCACCTGTAGCACTCACATGGCAACTGTGGTTTTGTCATGTTTGGAGAGTTCATTACGGTCCTTCTGCTTTAGAGTTTCGTGTTCCCCAGTGAAATCTTGAAATTAACTGCTTTACTGGGTGCTGCTGGCCCTTGATGTTTCCTTTTAAAAAGCCTGGCCAGTATGCCCTGACCTCCTTTGAACAAAGAGTTTTTGCCACATAAACAACTGCTTGCTTATTTGTTTTTGTATACCACATAATTTCCCAGAAGCTGAGATTACATGGATGAAAATTCCAGAAGTTGCAGTATTTTTATAACATTAAAAAACCCTCGATTTGACTCTAGCAATCATATGCTATTCAAAATCCAATAGATGAGACATCTGGCTCTTTTTGAGTAAAACAGTAAATGAACCTCTTCACTCTGTGTGGTTGCTGGTTGTGTTGAGCCGCAGCTACATAATGTGATGTTTGAAGATGCAGGCTTTTTGCTTTTCTAGACATGTGCTACTAATGAAGTGGTCAAAGAGTGGATATCGCACTGAGAAAAATCCAACAGCCAACTGAACTGAAATGTAATTAGTGTTTAGCTTGCAATAATATCTGTTGAACTGCATCTCTAGATTTCTTTAAAACTGCACCCAATGAACTATGATATGAACTAGGACATTATACCTTAAAAACATACAAAATATATAGACTTACAAAAAAAGATCTCAAAACATATCATGCCACTCAGCCCACAGAATATTTCTCCAAAAGTCTTGAGTATCATCGAGATAAATGAAATATGTCAGGAGCCTTTGTGTTCTTTTTGGTGAGCTGTGGTTTTTGCCTTGGAATTTTCCCATGGACAGATGCCATTTGTTCTCAGTTCATTTCCTATTATTGACTCATGACTTGTTATTAACTAAAACAAGTGAGGGCTAAAGGTCTTTAGATCTTGTTCTGGGTCTTTTGTGACCTCCCCTATTTGTTAATGTGATGTTGGAGTAATTTTGGTAGGTCGCCCTCTCTGGGATAGTGGCTCTCTCTGTGGTTTACATGAGTTAGAAATGGTTTTGTAACCCCTTTAAGACTAATACACGTTAGTGTATTCTCATGTCTTCTTGGGTTTCTTTAAATTGCGGCATGATGTGTTACTTTTTTGGATCTTTCAGTTTCATTCACTTTGTCAGTCATGTTCTATTTAAGGTTTTTTTTTTATCTTTCCAAAAAATATGGTTGAGCTCAGTTAATTCATGCTTTAACAGGTGGGGGATAATTAGCTGTTCATACAGGGTCAGGTGGGTTTGTATATGTCTTTGTCATTACACTGTTGGCATGTTGAGCATTTAAAAGGTTAATTTTTTAAAGTTTTATTTTTGTTTTTATTTGCTTATTGTCAAAAAAGAAAATGTATTTGATGATTTAAAACATGTAAGTGTGACAAATTTGCAAAAAAAAAAGAAGAAAGAAAGAAATCAAGAAGGGTGATATGGCCCGGCGTTATCTGGCATCTGTGTGCAATATACTGCTGCTCCAGTAATAGCTGCCCACAGTTAACATTCCTATTTTAAAGATCTGCAGTCTGCACTGAGAGGATGGCAATGGCACAAGTTTTATCAGTCAGGTGGCAGTGGTTAGGATCCTGATTGGACATTTGTCTTTTGCACTTTCCACAGAGATTGAGAAATTAACTAGTGTGGTGTTATGAGGAACTATTCTTGTCTGTGGTGCTGAAGAAAGGGCTGAATGTAAAAGCAGACTTGTTGAGCTTCTTTCCTCCCCTGAACTATAGCCAGTGACCAAAAGAAGGAGATAACAGATACAAGACATGAAATTGGCTTTCTTTTGAAGGATGTCTCACAGACATCGTGGTCATTTAGAAGGGGTTCAGAACATAACTCTTCTGCAGTAAAAGGTGTGAGTTGGTCTATTCAAAGGGGAGCACGGGGTACACCCATGGTGAAGCAATTATGTCTCTTGAGAACATATTTTTAATAAAACTCAACCCATCTCTAATCTGTTAGTTAGTTAATACTGGATCTTTTGGGATGACGTTTGCAGTATCCATTGGCTTGCTGCCACTCTATTTCACATGAGTCATCCACAGAAGAGTAAGATTAAAGGCCTCAGTATATCTACAACATCAGCTGTTTCACGTAATGCTGGTAACATAATCAAATAGCCACTTCTGCTTATGTTTGCCATTACAGCACTGCTGCAGTATTCTTTTGAATGAGGTGTCTCCGTTCAGACAGTACCACTACATCAGCACTGATATAGGAAGAGAAAAAGTAAAACAAAAAAACAAAAGTTTTCTCCAGAAAGACTCATCTTTTCAAACATCTCACTCTGTACAATTTGTGAATCTTTTATGTACTGAAATATTTTCAACTCAGCTGTGGTGGCAGCTGCACAATGCACCAGGTTACAAAAATTACAGAGAAAAAAAATCTTCAGTTAAAGTTGATTATCTGAATATAAAGTTATACAAGCATAAAGCATCCAGCTTGTAAATGGATAAGCCTGGTAGCCTGTGGGTGCATACGCTATAGGGATAAATATTGTTTAGCGTTTGTAAGGTTGTAAAACTTAAACCTTGAATTGCCCCATATTTTATGAGATGGGTGCATACTGTGCTACATTAAGAGATTAATTCCCTGCAAAAAGGAAGGCTACTGGCCCTCTAAAGCAAAATAGTAAAGTGAAGTTGTAGAAGATTAATTGCATCAGTTATGACAAAACATACAACCTACATATCATTTGTGCAATGCCTGCAAATGTTATATCAGTCTTTATGGCTGATTCAGTCAGAGTACACCAAATAAATCATAGCTATTGAATGAATTATAGAATTTAATTCCTTACAGCTGAGGTGAACATGAAACACTACATGTATAAAGGCTAATTTACATCATGCAGCCCTGCTCTCAAAAACTAATGTTGATTAAACTCTGTTTTTGTAGCTGGATTTAATAAATAAGTGCTTAAAGAAGTTTTTAGAAAATGTTTAGTATTTTCTTCTGCCAGTACAGAACATAATATCACTGGATTGGATGGTTGGCTGCGATCAATAAACGTACATTAACTGGTAAAAGAACCAATAAGTCAGTGGAAGAT
>VOQK01030070.1:61072-74569 GCA_015052645.1 Benitochromis conjunctus | reverse complement strand
ATTCTAGCCAGTCTGGCAGTTACAGTGCATTGGAGTACATGACCTGTTCAATTTATGAATGCCGTTCTGCGTGTTGTCCTTATACTTGCAGTTTTTTGGGGACTTTTGTTATTTATTTATTTATTTTTTAAAGTTTAAATGAGCTTTTCCTTTATTTTTTATGTATACAAGAAAAGAAAATGACAAATCTCATTTAAACAAATAATTAAAACATTTTTGTTTAACGTGCTTTAGGAACATCACTGAAGAGGTGGCAATCACTTAATGCTCATCCTTAATAAAGCTTTTTGCCTCAACTATATATTGTTTTTTATCCATCCATCCACCCACCCACCCATTTTCTGCCATTTATCCTCCCTATGACAAAGTCACAGGAACAACACTCCAAGCAGAATTGCCAGGGCCTTTTTCTCCCCAGCCACCTCCTTTAGCTTTTCATGTAGGACACAAGACGGCCAACAGACCTAATTTCTTCATCATGCTCTGGCCCAACCCCGAGTCTCCTCCCAGTTGGACATGCCTGAAACACCTAATTTAACAAGAAGGCATTTTAGTCAGATGGCTGAACCCCCCTAAACTGGCACCTTTGGATGTGGAGGAGTAGCAGCTCTAGTCTGTACTCCTCACTTTAAATCTAACTGAGAGTCCAGACAACTTTTAGAAGAAACAAATGTCTTCCACTTGCATACACGATCTCATTCTTACCCACATCTAACTCATGGCCATGGGTAAGGGTGGAAATGCAGATTGAGAAGCAGCTCAACAGTTTTGTTTTCATGTTCAACTATCTCACTCATGAACAAGATCCAGAAACAGCTGAATTCCTGCACTTGGGACAACAAATCATTCTCAAATAGGAATGGGAAAGGCAACCTTTTTAAGCTGTGAACCATGGCCTCAGACATGAAGGTGATTCTCATTCCAGGTCCTTTACACTCTGCTGCAAACCACTCAAGTGCAAGCTGAAGGTCACCTTAACAATCTGAAACTATCAAATCTGACACCTTCCAACCCCTGGGTGCATTTTTATCTGAATGAATTTGTTATGACACAGGTGCTTGGAACATGATTTAGTAACAATAAACTTAGTGAGAATTTTATTATTTATATTATATTTTAGTGATAATATGTTAATTGTCATTATGATATGAATTGGTGTACTGAAGCCTAAGGTCAGGTTCAATACTTCTTTTCTTATTTTCTTTGGCAAATAAGGTAATGCTACACAATTCAACGCAATGCACAATGCATTTATGAAGAAAATGAGTGACAACTCGCAAAGATCAGTAATTCACAGGTGTGAATAGCCATAAAATATTCCATCTCGTGCATAACTTGTATGTTGCTAACATTTTTAGTAATAACGCTGTAAGCTGAAAGGAGACCACTGACAGAAGCTTCACATACTGAAGCGTCATCCACTAAAATTTCTCCTAGAGAGCCTACTGAATATAGAGCGCTGTTCAACAGAATTGCTTTGATGGCTGTATATATCTTATTTGATATAGTAATTGAAGTTTGTGCTGTTCATGCAGTTGTTAGACCTAAGGCATACTTTGTATCCAAAAGCCTTCTTTTCATGATTACTACCTCAAACAATGTGTGGCATTGTTGATTGCCTGTAGTTGATGATTTTACAATGACCCCTTCTGCACAACCTTGCTCAGCAGTGCTTTGATGGTTTCTAAGAGATGTGTGCAACACAATGTGGATGGATGGGCTTATCATTCTTTCAGCTCTTTAATGGCACCGCAGTCCATATTGTGTCTGGTTTCTTCTTTTAATCCCTGTACTTGGCCGTAAGAGTTTTTCAAAACATGGCTTTGGCCTTTATGCTAAAGCCATGCTTTGTAAAGCGTCTGCACGTCCTTTGAAAGTGTTCAGACTAGTGGGCAGTTCTTCACAGGTGGACACAATTTGAAGTATTGTTTGTGCTTTTTTTCTTTGTTTGTTTAGAAGAGAAAGACTGTAGGCTAGTTGGTGCCACACTTGTATAGCTAAAGTAGACAGATGTCTTTACCTTACAGAGGAGAACCTCCAGGGTTAACCAAGGTCTTGAAAACTATTACAAATAAATAACACATGAAGGTCCACGGTGTAGCGCTGCACTGAAGAACCTAGTTCTAACTTAATTTGACCTCACTGGCAAATTCCTGTGAAAGTAAATTCCTAAAATGTAAACACATTGCTGTTTTTTTTTTTTTTACAAGATCCAACAATGAACAAATCTGTTCAAAACATATAACAAACATAACAAATGCATTCCCCTGCTGTATTTTCAGCTTCATATTTTCTTTTTTTTTCAGATTTTTGCTGTCAAGATTTATGGACCGTCTCATTCAATTTGAATGATGGGTTTCATATATGACGATGGGTGTACTAGTCTGTGTAAAACATTGATCTTTGTAGTGATTTTTCCTCTTTTCGGCTTTTTTGATGTCAGAAGTCGGAGGAGAAAATGCATAACCTACAAAGTGAGGAATGAAACCCTTTGGTGTTACTCTATGGACCATGTTTCACATAAAATAATGTTCTTCTCTGAAGTCATGAATAATACAGTGTAAAATATAATAACTATGGGTCACCTATCCCATCATGGCAGTGTACCAGTTTGTCCATGTGTACTATAAACCAAAATTAAAGACATTAGCTGTATTTTTGTTGATGGATAGATGGAAATCAATAATAAATAGAAGAAACTGTTGGGATCTGTGGCTGACTACTGGGTTGGATTGTATGGGTTAATATAACCATCTTTCATCCCATATTTGTCATTATAAATAACAGAACTGACAATCAGATAACACATATCTAACATATAGTGTTAACTTTCACAGCCTTGCAGTCCAACAACAACACTAGCTAAGTTTGTATCAGAATACAGAAAGGACGTTTAGCCCGTCATTAATGCAATAAGCTCACTTCAAGGTGGGAAATATTGATTGCTTATCTGAGGTATCCTGGTGATCTAAAATGTTGCACATAATCAAACATGGTTGATTTTTTTTTTACCCTGTAGTTGTGGATTCAGTTTTCCTTTTTACTTCACTTTCACGCATAATTTTTATTTATCTAAAATATATAAAATTAGTAATATATCAGACCAAAAAATAATAAAAATCTAAACAAAACTAGAAACAAAAAATCCATATCCCCGCTTCCTGCCACTCCCTCATCGCCTTTATTCTGCCTCTTAACCAACTTCATCACCAGTTCTCTCCAGTTCTCCAACTGTTATGACTTGTATATGAAAGAGTTTATGAGTGTGGGTGTTTGTGATAGACACATTTGACATGTCTCAACTGTAGATCGCTACAGTTACATTATTGTTGTTATAAAAGCTGGACTGAATTGTTACAAACTGAGTTTTTGACAGTTTTTCCATTCAGTTGGGCCTTTGAACCCTGCATGGGCACCCTGTATTTTTGTAATGCCTCAGTAGTACTTTGATGATAAATAATAGATAGGCCAGGTGTGGCACGATGCCTCCCAGACCTTTTGTGCCTCAGGAAAACCATAGACTAGGAAGCAATGAGCAAATTCTCAAGAATAAAAATCTCATTGTGTCAGTAAGTATCACCTGGTTTGTGAGTAATAAAAGAGAGACTTGAGAAGAAGCTTATTTTTTCTTTTGTGCATTGCATGCACTGATAATACGCTAAAGAATTTACCACAGAATTTTTGGTATAATCTGTTTTATTACTCTAAATGCTATTAACTAGCTAGGCTCAGTATTTTTATCATTGCTTTTATGAAAGCAATTTGACAGGTCAACACAGTGATTATAGAATGCAATGCTAAAAAGTGCCATGTTTGAGGCTCTTTCATCTTTCACATGTATAACGCGCATCCGTGGGCCAATAATTCTCAAACAATATTAGGACTCCAGATCCTGTTTCGTGCTGTGCAGATCAAACATCCATCTCTGAAAACACAATTTTGCTGGCAAAGAAGCTACAGTGAACTTTGTAGTGGAAGAGACTTGCTGTGATTTTTCTTTTCTGGTAAAGCAAAATGGTGAAAAGTTAGCATCAGGAGGAATGTTTTGCTGGTGTGTTTGTTAAGCATGTCCTGGAGCTGTAGGGAGCAGTGTACTGGGAAAACGGCACATTATGGAAAAAGTGAGGGAAGAAAGTGGCAGAAGGGGGGAGGGGGGGATCTCTGATGAGGCCCCGGGAGTGTCTCTAATGAGAAGCAATGTGAGGGAGCTGCTTCTTTCTTTCACTGCAAACAGAACTGTGCGACAATGTTATAATGAAGCCAAAGACATAACCAACGGCCGTAATTAAAAATCACAAAATCACCATTCTGCTTCATGCCTTCAGAAATGCAAACTCCAAAAGGGGGGGGGGGGGATGATGCTAGGCTTTCTCTGACAGTGTGATTTATACTGTATCCAGAAACTGAGCTGAGCAATTCATCCTGCGATTAGTCATTTTAGCAGATATCAGAAAGGCCAAAAATAATATGTGAGATTCATCATGTTAAATCGTAGATTTTGGATACGTGACCATGGTTTATCAATCACTGTACACGGCGACTTTCAAAATCCATTTAGACATTCCATCAAAGTCACAGTAACAATATTTAAAGAATAGAGGTGTACTTATTTATTTTCCATTTGTAGTGACACTGGCAAGAGTGGCTAAATTAGGGATGCTGACACCTGTCAACGTGAAACATCGTCATATACACCATATACTGGATTAAACTGACCCTCAAACTAAAGTAAACCTAACTTAAATGTATTGATTGGGGATCGGACATGTCATATATCCATGGCACTGACCAAAAGTTAGGAATATATTCAAACATATGCCATTGTGGGGCAGAAGGTATATGTGACTGACTGAGGTTACATTAACTTTCTTATTAATGTATCCTTAGGAATGATGTCAAGTATTTGTATGGCTACAGTTTTTTTTTAGTGCTTACAAAGGTTACCCTGTACAACAATATACAATCCCATTTTTGATTTCACAAGAAACTGCTGCCATCTGTCATCTTTATTAATCTGGTTTCTCCTCTTTAATTCTTAGTGCTGATTGGCTGCAGGAGAGTCACATGCCCCAAAATGTAGAGCAGGTTTGCTCTGTCTCTTTCACTTTCCCTTAACCGCTTCACTTTTGACATTACTCTTTAGTTATGCTTTGCAGTTTAGTTTTTTTTTTTTCAATTATTAACTGAGCCAGATTTCATGGCAATTCTGTTTTTAGTTTTGTTTCCACCATCTCAATATTAGTTTAAGAGATACCGCCCATCGTGTGGCTGGTTCATGGTCTTCTTCCCCTTTTGTTTGTTTTCCAATTTCTCTTATTAGTGTTTGATATTTGTTTGCAGTATTCGAAGTTGGTTAAACTGCAGCAGCATTGTGGTATCTTATATGTTAGGTTCCTTTGAGCCGTGGATTTAGGGGCTGTAACAAGAAGGAACTATGAACTGCCAGCACTGCATTTGAATCCAACACATTGTGCATCCATCTTGGGTTAGTTGCCTGGATGCAAGAATGGTGGACTCGCCACATGACACAAACAAGAGGTGGTTCAAATTCAGAGGAACCAAATTAATCAACAGAGCCAATCACTTAAACAATGAAAAAATAAAAACACAAGTGGAAAAAGTACACTCATTTGTCACTCAAATAGAAGTACAGCTCTTATGCAACAAAATACTAAATAAAAGTTGAAGTACTGATTCAGTTTCTTTACCCAAGTAAAAGTGAAAAAATAAAGGCTTAAAATATACTCGGCGTATAAAAATAAAAAGTAGCTGCCAAGAGCTGGACACGGGTAGAACTCTGACGCAGGGCTCCAAGTCAAAGTACGGTACATTTATTTACAGTGAATAATAACAGTTTCAAAATGATCAAAACAGCTGTGAGAGACTCCACAGTTTCCAGACTCTCCCTCCAATCCAAACAAAGACTGCTCATCACTCTGCGACAGGGGATTCTCCTGGCAAACCTGAGCACAGGGAAAATGCAGGTAAGTATCTCTCTCACAAGTAAGTGGAAACATTAACTGAAGGCTTGGAGCCGGATTGCACTGTTGCAAGACAACAATCCAGCGAAGACTAAAGATCTGCCGCTCCTTAAGAAAAGGCCACAACGAGGACGTCAGTGTGATTAAGGCAGAAGGCAGGAAACACCGGAAATTTCTGCGTCTGCACCAAAACTAGAACACACACATATACCCACTGCTGAGGAGAGAGAGAGGGAGTGACAAGTGGAGAGAAAGATGGAGGACGGCGAGTTGATCGGCGAGGACAAAGGGACTGTGACAGTAGCTCTTGAAGATTTCCAGCTATTTGTTTTGTTGTATTTTGCAAAGGTAATTGTACTCATTACTGTATTATCATGATAAAGTATTCTTGATAAAACAATATAAATCTTAATTCAATTCTAATGCTGATGAAATTACTCAACAGGAACGTATAGAACACAAAAATGAAGATCATTTTAAAATGACAAAAAAAGGGTTAGGGTTAGCTATTTGCTGTTGCCTACTGTTAGGAAGCACTAAGTCCTTCCCTATTCACCAAAATAGAAGTAAAATGTTTGCAAGTTACCCAGGTCAGACCTCTGTGGCAGCCATCTTGTCTTTCCTGTAAAGAGGAAGCTCGCCTCAAATGCAGTTCTTTTATGAATGTGAGCTGGCAAGAGTAGGCGTTTCGTTGGTCAACCATTTATAGAAATTTAAAGTAATTAGAGAACGTGAAAGACCTTTAAATTGTGTATGTGTATTTATGACACGTCTGCTTCCATTTTGACAAGTGATTGATATTATTTGTGAAAACTAATTGTGGCGGGGCGTGGTCTGCGGTGCCGCTGCAGGGGAGATGGACGCACCTGCATGGCATCTGCAATCATGCCTCACCGCCATACAAGGCTGTGCTGTCTGTCAGTAGGTTGTTGTCGTGGTGTATGTGTCGGCTGTGAGCTGTGGAGCTGCAGCCGAGCATGTGAACAGCAACAAGAAGAATAAAATGTGTGAAATGCTCAAAAGCACGAATGTGTGGTCATCGGGTCTGTCACAGTGATGCCGAAACTCAGGAGGGGGACACGGCAGACCCAGGACCAGGCCAGCCAGGGCAGACGCTGGCCCAAATGGTGGCTGAATTCACAGCCACACAACAAGAGCAGGCGGTGTCACGCCGCCGGCAGGAAGAGCTGCAAGACTGGACCAAGCGTCATTTGGTGGTGATGAGGAATCTGGCAGCTCGGATCCGGTCCTGGCCGACACCGCCACCATTCCCTTGGGTCTGTCATGGTATTGCTACACTAATCTTTGTTCTTCTTTTCCCTCTGTGGAAGGATTATGTCATAGGCCAGTTTAATTTAAAAGGTGTGGTCTGAGAGTATGTAAAGTTGACGAGAAATGGATAGGTGGCCATTTTGGAAGTCCTGCCCTTTGGGGGTTCCTGCCCTATTTTCTATCACTGCTGGATTCTTTGCTTTATTTTCAGATCATCTAACAACTTAAAACTTTTAGACCAAGAAAAAATACAAAATGTAGTTTTTGAATGATGATTTCATGGATTAAGGCAAAAAAACTATCCAAACCTGCCTGGCCCTGTGTGAAAAAAAATATCCGATCATCAGTTTGTGCCCCGAGCATAAAGTGTAATTGGGCCATGCAGCAGGACAATGATCCGAAACACAACAGCAAATCCACCTCTAAATGGCCAAAAATAAAAGAAAGTATTGAAGGTTTTGGATTGGACTAGTCAAAGCAACGGTGATGGACACAGAAATAGGATTATCTTTTATGAATTATTCCTGCTATTTGGGTTCAAATCAGTTTGATGTTGAAAAGGCACTCAGTAAACCAGAAATAATAACCCTTTTCAAAAATAAATATATGACTATGATAATATTTTCAAAAAGAAATAGATTTTTTTCTTTAAAAAATATTCAGCCAGATATCTGAAAATTCTGTTTAAGTACTGTAACAAATTATTTGTTCTTCGTTACTTCTGATCATTGTCAAAAGACACTCAGAAAAAAACTATTTGTGTATTTGTACAGGCAGCTTCTTGTCTTTGATGGTCTTGAACTCAAACGTGTGCCAGCAGCTTTGCTGATCTGCATTATGCATGATGAGAAGGGGAAGTGGCCTTCTTAATAACAAAAACACACGACCAGTAGTCGTTGGCTACTGGGTTGGCTTAAATTTGGTGATTTAAAAACAAACACTACTAGCCACTTCTAAAAATATTTTATATGCTAGCAAATCCTGACAAGCCCAACTAGACCTTTCTCTTGAGCTGAAAGATTGAAGTTGTGCTGTTTAACATCTGTGAATTCAGCGAACAGTTTCATAATCCATCCATGAAAAATATAAAAAAATGATATTATGTGACGGGACACTATGGGAGACGGGTGGAAAGATAACAAACTGTCCAAGTGTCAGGGATTTGTCAACATTTAAACAGACACCCGCTGCTTTTTCTTACTGTGTCGAGTCACACACAGTAAATCACCAGCAAACAATTTTCCAATTGACTGCACTTGTGCGTGTACTTATGTACGCAAACATATTTATGTATGGTATTAATGTATTAATAAGACTTGTGTGTGTGTGTGCTGTAAAGATGAGCTTTTTCCACTTCTTCACTTCCAGTTTGATAAAGATTAGCATGACTTATTTGGACTACCTTAAATAGATACCTTAAATAATTACTGTTCTATTAGCATTCTAGTTTGCCAGCCTGGCCTTCCAAACCTGCAGTGTGCAATAAATGTGGCCATGTGTGAGTATGCTATATCAGAAACATACAATATTTAAATCATTTGCTTCAGTTTAAGTTTACTTCTTATTGTGACTGAAATGCTGGCTGAACATTTCACAAAACCAGAAACATCTAAGAATGAAAAAACAAACAAACAGCATACATTCAGAGGATGTGATGTTGAAGAAGAAAAACGACTGTTGGCTTAGCAAACTACCAAGCCAGTTCTCTGGAAACGAGTGTAGGTTTAATACACTCTGGCAAATGTTTTAGCGGCAACAATGTTATGAAAGCCTTAGGATGAATAACACAGAAAGTAGATTAGACTGACGTATACTATATATTCAATGATTATTTGCTGTGAAGTATGATTTTCTCATTACCAGGATCCCCTTTTTATCACAACAGTTCAACAGTTATATTATGGTAATGGATATAAAGAAAGCCGGAAGAATAATGCGCTCCATTATGTTGTCACCATTGTATATTTAATAAACCACTGACAAGAAAGCAATATGCTTATAGAGGGTATGGTGTTCAAATGAAAAGGAAATGAACACTTAAATGTTTTACAATATTTTGTTATACTAACAAAATCGAGATGATAATTAACATTAATAATAATTTATTAAATACTGAAAAATGTCTTTATAATAAATAGGGAGTTGAAACGAGAGACCATATTTAATCAGACTCACGTTTCAGCTCATGTCACACCTGGGAATTGCTAATTAAAAATCAATGCTTTAATGCAGCTTCATCAGCACACTCCATTTCACAGGCCACGTGCAGGTAGTTTTCTTCAATTTTTAATTACACTTTGCATGCTAATATGGAAAACAAACCAAACATTTACCAGTAGGGACACCTTTTCATTTCACGGTGGGATGCTCTCTTGTGTTTATGAAACAAGTAAGAGTGTCTGCCAGTGCGTTACACAAGGATGATGTGTGTCTTCTTACCATCTGAGCTTAATTAGGTAGTTTGAAAATCAGCAAAATATCTTGGAACTGATGATGCCTTTCCCAAGATGTGAGGACCACTTTTTCTAACTCTGACAAGGCTGGCGTTATATAACAATGTTATAACAGTAAACTTAGTTATTTTGCGGAGGGATCTTTCCAGTCCCACTGTGTAATTTGCATGTTTTGGAAGGTATGCTGAGCTCTACGATGACACTTGAACTGAAGAGGACAGCTCACAATTATTCAACCCATACATGCGTTTGACAAATGTGCAGCTCAATTTACATACAGTGGCAGTGTAAAATATGATGTGCCCCAGAGACCGCAGTTCATGTTGCATCACTTCGAGTATTTTTGCCAAAATTCTTCAATTAACCTTTAACATATTGTAAACATAGACTGACATGGTGGAAATAAATATTGAATATATACACCTTAATTTTAAGAACTTTAAAAATGTTGCACAACTACACAAATATTTGTGGCGAGAGTGAATATATGATTTTTCTTTAAGCTATGGCACATAGTATTTAATTGTCTGTCCCAGAAACTGCACAAAATCAGGCAACATGCAGTCTGCACCAAGACACAGACACAGCGAGACAGCATCACTGTGACTGCAAAGTTCAGCTACATATTATGATTAGAGATAATACATTTAATTGTCCCTGTGGGGAAAGTTGGATTCACAGCTGAGTTGATCCACCATAATTACAAATCATGAAACAAAACAGAGCTTCCTGCCATCAGGTAGACAACATGTCCGACACATTTACAATAAAAACACATTTACCAAAGAAAAGAAAACAAAGTATTTCATTATTAAATGTATTTTAGCCTCTAACAATATGCTGCACTGAAGCACCCTAGTACGTAATAGCTTATTGTGCCTAGTATGAATATAAACCATGCTGTTGCTATTCCACATCTTGTGTTTGACACCAAAACCCCAAAGTCAGCATGTAAATGAATTTGTTGAAAGAAAAAAAATCATGGACACTTCAAAGTCATTAAAAGTGACCCCAGTGTGTAAATAGCTGCATATTCGATCAGTCTCCACATTAAAATCACACACATCTTTCTATGTTGTGCTGGAAAACCTTAGGTCCTATTTAAGTTGATGTTACTTTGACTTTTCCAACCCGCCTAAACATTGTGGCAGACCAATAACGTATAAACAAACCCTAAAAGAGTGCCCAGGAACAGTTCCCAATCTGATGGTGATGAGCTGGCATTTATCCATCCTGTAGTGTGCCAACAGGTCCAGCGTCCATCACTCAACAGATCAGTGTTTTTTTAGGTTGAAGCAGGGTGACCTACACAATATTAGGCAGTTAGTTTTAATGTTTCAAACCTGGAATGCATTCACTCACAATTTGGGTTCAAAAAGCAGCACATGCTTATCACTGCACTCTGCAAACGCGTACTTAAAAGAAGCAATATGACAGACCACTGTTATTGTGCTTCAAGCCAAGAACTAGTGTCATAAGAGAACATGACACAGTTGACAGCTTAAGCAGAAACAACCCTGGAGACCGCTGATGCTGACTGATCTTGGTTCTGACAGTTATTAGCCATACTCCAAATGAAGAAATATAATTAAACACTTCTTTCATAGTGTGGCAAGAAGAACAAAGCATCCACTGCTTGAAGATATGCAGCTGTGCAGTGTTAAAAGCTCAAAATCAACAAACACATGAATTACCACAGGAGTCTCTGTGATGCTTTGAACCAAGTGTGTAATCATCATCTGTGCTTCTCACTTGATCATAAGCAAAATAATAGCACTAAAATGTAACTTAACACTTGCTTCACTGGAGTTATTTCGATTCTGACGGGAAGAAAATCTCAAGATTTTACCTATACCGGGGAATTGCTCTTTGACTGTACACTTCTTAGACACTTAGCGTGTTCAAAAGTATGGAAACTATAGGGACAGCTTCTTTATCTTCTGAACTTTAATCTATAACAGATGTTATATATGATTGAACGCTATTGCAAATGACATAACAAGAAAAGAAAGGAAAGAAGGACATACTGATTGTTTTCCAATACACCAAGAGTAGTAATGGTTTTTGTGTAACTACAGCATCTAAAGCTCTGAGGATAAATTGAAGCTATTAAATTAATTTGGACTGCTAAAGGAATCATTTAACGCAAAGTACTCTGTGAAGTTCTGTAACTGCTACTGATAATAAATAAAGGGCACTACCATAGCTTTTCCCAAAGATTGCTTTTTTAAATTTAAATATTTAAAGTCCTTATCTGATACACTGTACAAATTTAATCCTGATAGATTAATATATGGGTTTTTTTTTTTGTTAATATTTAAACCATGGACAAGCAATGTATTTTTTGCAAAATATCCACTGAAATATTTTATTCTTTACAAACTACATTTTCAATTGCGTATCATCTGCTTAGGTAATAAACAGAGAACGAGTACGTTTCATTTACAAAACTTACTTAGACCTCTAAAAAGAACGAGGTTGCCCAATCAATAAACTCCTGGCGAAGAGTAAGACCACATTTCTTAAGGTCTTTATAAAACACATATTTCTTCATGAGATTCTTAAAGGTCCTCCATTAAGCTTGATTAATTAATTAACCTTGTGCTAGTTTTAAATGACCTGCCTGAGATGAACATACCAATAATGATAACCCATTCACTTAAAGGAAAAAAACAAACCTTAAGAGGGCTGTTGGCAGCACCTGAAAAAACTGTTTAATTTAAACTGGAGGCGGAGGTGAGAAAAACACTTGCATGTTAACCACACAAGCCTTATACAAATGTCTGAGATATGTCTTTGCATTTATTCAGCAACAGCAACAAGTCCTATTAATGTTTTAGTTCAAGACCGGCTGCAAATACCAAACAAATCATTTTTCAAGTACAAAATAAAAACATTCTATGAAAACCTGTTAAAATTGTCATGATGTGCTGTGTGGCAGGCAGGATAAGACCCAATTGCAGGACTCGCGAGCCAGAAGATTAACTGAAAGTGCAGCTTTATTGCTGGGAAACAAAGTATACTGACTTGAACTAACAAACTAAGAACTCAGGGAACTGGAAAACAAGAAACCAAAAAACTAGGTGCTACGGAGACTGGGAACACAGAGGAAAAACACACAGCAAAATGAGGGTACGACGTAACACGGCAAGGAAAACACAGGGCTTAAATACACAGTGGAGTAATCAGGGAATGGGAGACAGGAGGGAGACACAGCTGGGAGAAATCAGACTAAACGAGACAAGGGAAGCAAACAAGACACACTCACATGAGACACAGACTTTCAAAGTAAAACAGGAAGAACACGACAGGCACTAAGACAAACTGGACACAGAACAGAGGGAGCTCAAAGTACAAAACAGAAACCAAAACACAGGATGATAATAATCAACACAGCACAACAAGAAAATCAGAACATAACCCGTAATACAGAATCAAACCAAAGCATAAGAAACTAAAAATGCTGGGTCAAAATGACCCAGAACCGTTTTCTAACTGCGCTGTCGTGAACTTTAACATTTAACATGCTAACTGAGACTTGTAGATTCTAAGTTGTAGCTCTTGTATTTTTGCACTTTCTCTGAGGATTGCACAGTCTGACGGTCTGCTGGGACGTCCACTCCTGGATGCTTCAGACCAGCAAACTGCCATATCTTCTGCTTTCATAGAGGTGCTCACACTTACTCAGTCTATCAAGTGCATTTGATTAGCAGCACCTAGCTGATGCTTATGTTTAATTTTATAAAAGGACTTGGAATAGCTGTGCACTCTAATTTGCCAGGCCGGCTCTT
>VOQK01030070.1:39678-54151 GCA_015052645.1 Benitochromis conjunctus | reverse complement strand
TGTAAGCATTAGGGATTGGCGTATAAGGCCCTTCTTTAAAATCACTTCGAACACAAACCACTTCAGCGGTGTGACAGCTCTCTCTCTTCACAGTTACTGATACCTTCATCTCCAGCGTGATGAAAGACTTGGTCTCCATGTTGCTGAGCTTGAGTTCCACCACAGGGCTTATGGTAGAGCAGTGGTCATTATTCAGTTCCAGCGGAGGGTCTAGTAAGGCTTTCAAGGAGATCTGCTGGTGGTCTCCATGGCTAACGTGTCCCTCTGGAATGTGCACGCTTATGTGGGTGTCTGGAAGCTGAACAACCCCTCCATTACAGTCCAACCTGCACACTATGTTGGTCTCTACCGGTTGTGTCTGCCCCCATCCTGGACTTTGACCCAGAGAGTCAAGGTCATGGCAAGACCTGGCTAGCTTTCTGTGGTTTAGCCACGCAGTCCTGAAATCCTCCCTGCTCTGAAACTGCTCCGGTGAAGGAGCCTTAAGGCCCGTGAAGAATCCAGAAGAAGGTAAGGTTGCATTTGATTGCGCCTGTAGGATGGACAGTTCAGACAGACTGTGGGAACGCTTACTCCTGAAAAATGGATTATCCCTGTGGAGGTTAGGTGTAATCTCTTGGATGGGGCTGATGGGGTTGGTATTGTTAAAATTATAGCTGTTAAACCCATTGTTCACGATTGTACTAGTACTAAAGCTGGAGCATGTTGACGGTGATGCCAGAGCATCAAAGAGAATGAGATCTGCTGAGTGTCTCACACCTGCCTCTTTGCAGTTTTGATCTAAGGGACAGATAAAGGGGTTTGCAGAAAAGTGGCTGTTGTTGTAAATTGGAGAGGGCCTTAGGCTCACTGCTGTCCACTCTCCGAGACCTCCAGATTCCTTTAATCCATCCTCATACCCCTCCCCAGCACTGTCAATCATCCCACTGTCACTCAGCGAAGAGTTCCTGAAGCTGACCGGCTGGACATACGCAGCTGGGATGTATCCCATTTCTGTGTTGTTATGGGCATACCACCATTCTCCCCCTGATGTGTCCAGCACATACAGGCGATCACCTTTGGAGAATTTGAGAGTGGTAAAGCTGCTTGGGCAATAATCCTTTATGGCAACAACTTCCTGTGCAGCTCCATAGGAGGCTGAAGTGTCCAGCCTTAAGGCACTCGGAGAAGGCACTGAAAAGGAAAAGAGATTACACTGTAATTGTCCTGATTGCAAAGAGTTTTGTAACTGGTTTGGCCCTACTTTAGGTAAGTGCACTTAATCACTGTGCTGTAGTTAACAGTGCTTGTCTCATAATCAGAGACAGATATAATGAACCAGTTGAGCTAATTAGGTGGTTGTACTTTGGATCTCACTGAGAGACTTGTATCCAAATGGGTCAGTGGTTCAGTGAAAACAGATCATAAGATAGCCACAGTACCCTCAGAACAACCAAAAGCTTGTTTCTAATAACTATATTTTCTCAGGTATGTATCTTCAGATGAAGCGCATAATTTACTGCATAATTTACTATTTTTAGGTCACCTCATTAGCGTATATGGAGCATGTAAACAAAGCTGTAATGAGATGAAACCAGTGAAGTGAAAGAGCTCGGAAATGAATAGGCCTATTTTTAGCTGAATAATTTAACTGCAAAAAGATGAAAAGCATAAAAATTAAAACAAATTATTTCAATTCCAGATTTCAAGTGAAATTTAATGAAACCGTTTTTTAAATGAATCACAGGTTTGGACATCAAAGGGCAACAAACGCGTTGCGACTGCATGAAAGTGCTGTGGCTGCAGTCAAACACTGACCTTTGACATCGCTGAGACTGGCCCCAGACACCCCTTCACTGAGGTCGATGAGCGTCCCCTCAGACTTACATCGAGGCAGGATGTGGTTGTTGTTAGTCACTCTGATGATTCGATGGGCAGCCATGGCCAGTACTTAAAAAAAATTGTTGGCTCATCGGCAGCTTTTCAGCTGAATGGGAAACAAACACAAAGGATTTAGGGACTGGATGGGAGCACCCAGCCAATTACAAACATTCAAGAACACTCACTTAGGCATTCAAGCAAATCTGGTGCAACTTCCAGAAGCAATGCTAATTTTCTACATCAGTAGCATAGTCAAAGGTCAAAGCTGCAGGAGCAGAAAATAAGGCTGGCACAGAAATGAGCCCCTGCATGAACAGGGAGTGTTTTTCTGAATCAATGCAAAGAGCAAGTATGTTGAAGTCGGGGAGAAACAGAGATGTGATTCATGAGAACAAATGAAAAGCAATAAAGAAATAAATCCAAAAGAGATTTAAGTTCTGAGTCACAGTGGCAGTGAGGAAGGTCAGGAACATATTGTAAAGAACAAGGGAAGCTCACTTTTATTTCTTTGCAAGAATAAGAGAGTGTAGAAAACTCTTTGTATGCTATACCACCTCTATCACTTACAAATCCTCAAAACTTTGCAACAAGAAACAGTAAAAACATTTTAAAAAGTGAGTCAAACTGCAAAAAGAACACACAAAATCCAAAAACAAAGAAAAAAATATGTTGACAAATACACTATAAGGCCACAGGTATTTAGATATCCTTTATGTGATAGCTGACTGCTTGATATCCAAACCTTTTCCAACGCAGATTTAAATTTAGGTGTAGTAATTTGTTCCTAATTAGCTCCAAAAGCATTGACAAGCTCCAACACTGCTGTTATGCTATGAGACCTAATGGCTTTCAGATGGGAATAAAACCATAACGACATTTAAGACTGCAAAAATATGACTGTCAAATCAAATCTAATTCCCTTAAGGGCCTGCATCTTTGAGGAAACACACAGTCCAAATGGAAAGTTTATTTTCTGTCAAAATATAATCTGTTTGAAAGAAGGTCCTTTATAAGACAAACAGATGGCACAACAT
This sequence comes from Benitochromis conjunctus, assembly GCA_015052645.1. Lineage (NCBI taxonomy): Eukaryota > Metazoa > Chordata > Actinopteri > Cichliformes > Cichlidae > Benitochromis > Benitochromis conjunctus. Next base: position 51,257 of record VOQK01030070.1, on the reverse strand, counting down.
TTTGAATAAACACCGCAAACTTATTGTCCCCTTAGCAACCAACCTAACAGGCTCACTGACTAGCTTGAAGATATTTTTCCCCTGCCCATCTTTATTTAAATGAAATGAGACACAATCCTCCAAAGCTAAGAAGGAAACAATGGGGTTGAGAGTTGGAGCTGTGTCAGCGATCATCATGCAGAATGTGAGATGTTTTAACAACAACATGGACGAGCTCAGTGAGCTGGTTAAAGCTCAGAGGGAACATAGTGAGTGTGGACTGACTGAAGTGCTTCATGACCCGTTGTACTGTTGTAACACATTCATTTAACAGATAGTTAAATATATTTAAAGAAATAGGGAGTCTCTTAAAAAAACACACACACACAGAAAAACAAGTAATCTAAAAAACTGAAATGGTGTAATGCACATTAATACAATTAAAATGACTATAGATAATATTAATACCAAGTGTGCATGTGTATAATTTGATCTGGAGTCCTTTAGGAGTAGAATTTAAGGGGCAAGCAAATCAATCTGTTACTGTATATTAGGGCAGAGTGGTCAATTCCCCTTCAGAAGAACTAGAGGGAAGGCTGGGCCTCTTTGCTTAGACTGCTACCCATGTGACCTGGACATTGATAAAAGAGCTGAAAGAGCTTCACAGCTAGCTAGTACTTAGCAGTTAGCTTCCCAAAAACTGTAGTTCATCACTCTAGACAGAAACTACAGCTTATGTTGTGTGAGTGGGCCAAAAGTAGTGGTTGGCCGGCCAAGATTGAGTTCTTCTACAGAAAACTACTGCAGCTTCTGGCCTGTATTCACACTGTAATATTAGCATTACAAAACCTCTGACTGACTAAATAGATGCGATCCCCCGTGACCCTCAAATGCATAAGCGGTACAGAATGGAAGGATGTATGATAATAAAACAAAACTGTAAACTGAAGGGTCTGTTATTTACTTGTGGCCTTGTTTGATATTGAGAATGTCTAAAATATACCTGCATTCAATCAAAGATTTGGGACAAAACCACAAAAATGCAGAAAAGCTACGAGACTGATTTAATGATCAAATATTTGGACAGCTCTGTTCACATACTTCAGGACATGTAGCATGTTTGAACATATAAAATTACATCTGGTAGAAATGTAAAAAAAATTGCAGGCCAATCTCAGAGGCTGTTTGCACTCACTCCACTGATTACAGTGCTTATTTTATATCTCAGACCATATCAAGCAAGTCACCAATTTCCTTGTCAGAAGTGAGCTGTGATTAAATTTGAAAAACACACACAGGCAACAGAGGACTGTAATCTGATTAGAGAGGCGGCAAGAAATTGTTTTGCAGCATAAACGTCCCACGAGACTTTATTATTCCGGCAGGACGTGGCGAGCGGCGACAGTGGGGACATTTGCATTTGCACACTAATGATGCCATTTTAATCTGATTAAAGCAACACAGACTGTAGGAGGCGCCATGAAAATGCCTTTCACTGATTATTAGAGCTGTAATGTGTGCAGGTGGATTTCCGTGCAGCTCATTTTTAGAAAGTACTGCTTTGGAGCTTTCACTCACAACTAAGGACAACACAGCAAATTCGCTGCAGTATTATTAGTATCTGCTTACATACATTATTGAGAGTACACCAGCTTTTTGTTTCCTCCGAGCAGCTGCTCCGAACTTCCACCAAAACAGTGCCAACCAAAAAGAGTAGAGGGTCCTGAGAGGGCTCAATACTAGTTTTAGAGGACAAAATTGTTTGTTTAAAACATAAAACTTCTTGTAAATCAGAATTTCTTCTGAAAACTGTCTTCCCTCTCATCACACAGCATCAAAGCTGGTAAACCAAAAGCAAAACATCAAAAACCGAGCTTTTTCTGGGTTGGAGGTTAATCCTCAGTGTAAAATTGTGATATTCAGAACTTCAGTGTATCAGTGCACACTGAATACTTTGTCTAAGGTCCCTACTCCTTTTGAATTTATTGCATTTTCAACTATGTGAAAATCTCAGCTCTCTTTGAACATTTCTGGCATTGACGATTATTGTTACATGCTGTTATTATATCCTTTGTATAACCTTCCACTGAGGCAGCATTCAGATGAAGCTGAGGTGGATTTGATGGACTCATCAGGGGCTTGTTCGACCAAATCAACCTGCAGCCATTGTTCATCTGTCAGAAACATGGCTGTGTCTCAGTTTTTCACTGAACACAGCTGACTAAGCAGTAATTTGATAGCGGGAAGCATCAGAATTAAGAGAATAAGTCAGAAGTCAGAATATTATTCTAAGCAAAGAGGGGTGTTTTCAGCGTCAGATTAGGGAAAGTTTTTAAATCAGGGACTGCGAGGAGCTCTAAAGCACAAGGTGGAAACTGAAGGATCTCCCAAATGGTGTGCCTTGAGCCAAATACAGATGTGCCAGAGTGTCCTGCCTCAACCAATTTTGATATGCAACTGCAAAAAAGTAAAGGAATTAACCAATATCTAGTATTTTAACTTTGTTTTCACTCATTTTCCCTAAAAATCATTTAAAATCCTTTCAAGGGGAAGTCCAGCTAAGCCCAGACTGTTTGCAGTTATGGCATGTGGGACTTATTAAAGTGCGACACATCAATGGCGCTGACTGACAGTGGGGGGAATGAACACTTCTGTGGAGTAAACTAACCACCACTGCACAAGTCCCACCACCTAAAGCAAGGAGAAAAACTGGTAGCAGATGGCAATACAACCTCTGTCTGGTGATGTCAGCAGCCCTCAGCATGTGGAGCAAGTTGCCAAACAACCTGAAACAGCACTTACAAAGTAAAAATCCCAGTGTGAAAAAACCTATTCTAAAGAGAGCTAGATCTCACCCCAGAGGCAGATATATCATTTGTGAAAAGTGTTTAAGTGTCGGATAAGGTGATGGAGGCAAGGTAAATGCTAGTTGAGTGGCCACAAGGTGTCTTGCTGGGTCCAGATACAACAAAAGAGATGTCAAATGTGCCGTCATAAGACAACAGAAGATCCAGGCTCAAAAGCAGAGGTGACAGAGGTTTTATAGTGGTGGCTCCTAATCTTTGGAACAACCTACCTTTTTCACATCGGAGCTGTCCAGACTCTCAATCCTTTTCAAACTGCTTTTTTGCATTTAGTTTGTTTTAATTGTTGATTTTGTGACTGAATGTAGAGTGTATATTTAATAAAACCTATGAAGCACTTTGGTCAACTGAGGCTGCCAAAACAAACATGCAGAGGTAGCCGCTGTGGCGACCCCTTTATGGCAAGGGAGCAGTCGACAGTAGCATACGACATACTACTACTACTACTACTACTACTACTACTACTACTCATTGCGACTTGGTTTTGGGGTGTTCCATTAGGTGATAGTACCTGGTACCAGGTACTTTTCTAGTGAGTTATTACATAGACTGCTCCATAAAAATCAAGTCCACCAATTTTGAAACCCTCTAACAAGGGAAATGGCTACACAAACTCCAACATCGTGGTCTCTGAGTTTAACAAAAAGCCAAACACCTAGCAGGAGGTATACTATCGCCTCGACATTCTCCATTGTTGTGTTGTGTTTGTGTTGCATATAAATAACGTCATGAGACTTTTGGTGTTGCTATAACAATCCTGTGCATATTTAGGTAGTACTCAATGGTAATGGAAAATGACTAAAACCAAGTAGAGTTGACCTGAACCAAGTAGGTTCTAGTGGAAAAGAGGCTTTAGTGTTCTCTCTGAAACCTGATCTGATCTAAGGCTAACTCGGCACTAAGAGAGAAAGAAAAGCAAAACTATAACAAGAAGAAGCCTGCCTAGTAATCTCAGAGGATAAAAAAGCATCTCTAGCCTGATTCTCAGGAGAGAAAACAAAGCAAAACTCTTGGGGTGGGCTAAGACATGCCAGCACTTCACTGTGAATAAGGGACAAAAATCCAATTGAATACTAGAGTACAGTATGAACTGATGAAACCAAGTCAGTGATTAGTGCCAGTAAGAAGGATGAATGTAAGGAGAGGAACGAGCGAACAAAAGATATTGCAGTGTAGGGTTGGGTGATTTCAATAGTCTGATCATCCTATTGTATTCTTTGAGGCTGCCAATACCCACCACGGTTTCTGAAGGTGGTGATGGGGGGGGGCTGCATTGTGTCCCCCATCGTCTATCTGGGTAGTAGCATAATCAGCAGCAGGGCTTCTTGCATCCTAGCCACTGTCAAGGTCGAAATGTTCTCTGGGCATTCTTTTTGGGCTCAGCTCTACCACAGTGGCCTAAACACGAAGTACTCTACCTTAATGAACAATCATTGTATCTCCATTAAACTTCCTCTACTCTTCTGGTTCATGCATGTGTTTATTATCCTTGAGTTTTTCAGCTGCTCCCTTGCAAACCTGCTGATATTTTCACATCTTCCTCTCTGGAGATTAAACGAAGCAGAGGTGGACTCTCGGATGCGGGGCGTGCAGGGAAGAGAAAGTGGGGGAATTGCTTAATGGCTGCATATGTTCACCTGGGAGCGCCCGCTGAAAGCTGGTCAAACTCCTTTGAGGTGACATTTCATTTTCCTTAGCGTGCAGCCCATCAATAAAACCCCTCCTTCCTGCTCAAAAATGAGTACTCAGCGAGCCGGCTCGGCTCGGCTGCTATCAATAACAAGCCGGCAGACAAAAATACCGTGCCCTCTCTTTGATATAATGCCACGACGATCAGCGCTAAATGCAGCGGGAGGTGAGGATGGCTCTGACAGATACAGGTGAGGGAGGGGGAGTTCACTGCAAGAGGTTCAGCTCTGAGAAAAATGGAGTGCTAGAAGCTCAAACTTTTGTTAGGGAAGAAAAAAACCCATCTAGGATCTGATGAGGAAAATGACACTAGTCATTAAAACGGCAAGAGACAAACAAGCTTGTCTGACCGTCTCTGAGAAACGAGGAGATACAGAAATAATAACCCCAATGACAGAGAGGAAATGATCTCTCCTACTTGTGTTCTACTTCATGTTTGCAGATAAATTTCCATTTCAGAGGGAGCGAAAACGCCAAAACAGCATCTTTTAGAGGCTTTTCAGCGAGCAGCTGGAGCGCTTCCTGGCCGGCCTTTGCATTGGATTCACATGCGTAACGTCAAAATGTTTACGAGCTATCAACACATTTCGGTCAGGCTTATGGAGTGCAGGAGCGGCGAGCACATCGGGGAGTCCAAAGTTTAATTAGCCGAGAGTGGGCCGGTCCTAATCCCTGGATGAATGTTACTGTAATGACTATTTCCAGCAGCCATATGGTGGCGGAGACTTCATTTCTCCATCATGGCTGTTTAAAATGGGCAGCACACATCTGCTGGAAGGAAAACAAAGCCTTTAACTTAACCTATAATATCTATATTTAATCTATTAACTCTGTAAGAGTTCACATGGCAGCAATGTCAGATCAAAGCAGGAGTAAAAGTCTCCTAAATCAAGATCAAGCACCCCAAAGTAAACTCCTCACTTCCTCTTGTGCTGTAATTCTCGGAGATCGGTTTAGTAAGATGAAATAAAAACACTTTTATAGGCTTGTTAGCTAAGTCTTCAAACAGTAAACATGGGATAAAACCTCCACATTCCATTAATGTGAAAAATAAACACCTCTTCCAGCAAAAGAGAGATGCTGGAGCCATCAAAAACCCAGTCTGATTCGACTTTAAGCTCCACTAAATGTCAGCTCTTTCATCTGTTCTGCAGGAAACTGAGAACAGGCTCTCGGGTTTAATTCAGTGCCAGCCTCGGGACACAAACACATTAGGTCGAGTCGAGTCAAGTGGCGACCAGGCCGGCCCGCGGCGATGCAGCTTTGCTCCGAGCATGCACCAGGGGACGTGTGTTTACACCTACGATGTGGTCAAAGTGAAACGGCAGGAGAAATGAAGCAAGAACTCCGAGGCAAAGATGTCCTTGGAAGTTTGCACGCTGCCAAATGAAATTAAAAATGAATGAGAGTAACGGTCACCTCTAATTAGTGTTTTCACCTTCTCTTTCAGTTGGTTTGATTGGACAGGGGTTTAATGATTGGTCTCTGTGGGCCACGGTAGATAGCCTGAAACGACCGGGAATTTAAAAGAAAAAAAAATGTTGATTGTAAAGACTGTATAAAGTGAAGTCAATGTGGAAGTGAATCAGACTTGCATTCTTTCCAATAGACAGCAGTGGGCGACTCTAAAATGACAATTTACAGAAACGTTTATGAGAAAATTACAATACTTCTCACCTGACCGATGACCTTAGCAAACACTTTATTGGTGCATTCATGGTCACTGTTTCCCAAGTCTTATTCAGATATCTTTGTTTAGTTAATTGGAGCCCCAATCAGAGAAATATAAAGGACGATGTGGTCAAGTACATGGGACATTTCGTAATTGAAGTACTTGTCAATCAAATGTCCTGCTTTATTAAAAAAAGACATCCATTTATTTTCTGTTTTGCAAAAACTGATTGATTTTTCTTGCATCCTAAGAAATGTTTTTGTTTATGTTATACTGGCCTTAGCGTGATTTTTTTGTTTTGTTTACTATCTGTTTATGATTGTTTGATTGATGGCCATGTGGTTTTTGATAAATGCACAAAAAAACACTTTATGGGAATAATTAAGACACTCTGGATCCACCAATGGGGTGGCAATGTCCCTGTCAGTCAGTTTACAGTAATGCCTCGATTGTATATATATATGAAACTAATTGTATGTTTAAACTGTTTACTTTTTATGCTATGTGTGTGATTTTTCTACCTACTTACCCATCTATCAATCTGCTGATCTACCTACCTATTTATATGCCAAACTATCTCTATGTTCATCTGTCAACCTATCTGCCCATTTACCTGTTTATCACTCTTTCTGCATACCAACCTGCCTATCCATCTGACAGGCCGGTCTATCAGCCTGTCTTCTTACCTACCTGTCCATCTACCTGTCCATCTATCCATCAACAGTGTTGACCGTTTCCTGAGTCACTTCTAACCATAGCTTTAAGAGTAGGGTTATCTTGTCATTTAACCACATGTTAAGTAAGCCAATTTTTCCAAACCTGACAATGGTAAATTTGCAATGATGTGTCATAACATTTTGTTGATAGTTTTAATGTTTTTATCTGCTTGGTTGTTCCCAAAAAATTTTGAAATTTCGGAGGTTACCCAAACTCTAACTCTACCCCCAACCCTAGATGGATCGGGGGTATCCACACAGGAAAAGAAGTCAGTGACCTTCAGCAACCTTAAGCCAAGTGGGCGTATCCTAATTTAAGCTTTTCTGGACTTCAAGGCGAGTGATTGAACTACCAATGAGACCGAAGGCTACTGTTGATTGATATATCACGGTGTCCTTAATACATTAAAGGGATCTTTTATTTATCTAAATTAATCTTCTCTTAGCTTAAAATGAGCCTGCACAACATCAACGATCAAATTAAAGGCTCAACTCTTTATTGAAAATGTCCAAATAATATGATGAAGAGACAAAGAACGGAGTGTTATGGGCAACCTTTCCTCTGGGACTTTTTGTAGAAAACATTTAAAACGTCTTTTCTGTTTAAGTCCGCACACAGAGAAGCACCACGTTCTGCCGACCTGCTCATTTCTGCCTCGCAGAAATAAAGTAATAAATAAAAAAGCCTCCTCCTGGCATGTGGTCAAGTACATTAGTCTGCAGCACAGCTCTGCCCTCGAATGCCGCCGTTCATCACCGGAGAAATTCATCCGTAAAATATTACAATCGCCACTCTCTCGCCCCCTCGGGATGAATTTCCAGGTAAACGAGGCCCGCTAAGTGCTTAGTTTTAGTGTCACTTCCTCCTCCGCGCTGAAGGAGGTTCTTCAGAAATGGATGTTTAAGAAGAAGTGGCACTTTGCACACGTCAACAGGTCAGCTTCGGGGCGGCAAATCGCTTAAATTTGTGTTTTGATTGCCATAACTCACTTGCGATGTCTCGATTTCCAGCAGGAAAACAGCCAAACGATGCTTTACAAAGCATTAAGAGTTGAGTTATAAGGGAAAGCTATTATTCAGGGAAAATGCAAAAGGAGCTAATGGTGACATTAGCAGCATTTATAATTCCATGAAAGAAGTTTAGCCCATTTTAAAGTGATAATAGAGGATGTGCTAATGTGACAGAGCTCCATTTTTAAAAGGAAGGAGATAATGAGAATATAATTGGTTGCTTTTGGACTTTTTTCTCACCAACCCAAAGAGCTTCAGGTGTAAAAACGTGATTATCTAACTTCAAGACAGAAACTCGTTCCACGAGGTCATGGAGACCAATTTGCGGACTATAAAAACTAAGTATGCCATGATTTTATGGCGTGGGAAGCATAAACGTGAAGTCAGTTTGACCGTGACTGGTTCATGTGGCAAGGTGTGTTAGCTGAGCTTCAGTGGAGGAGGCTGGGAAGAGGAGGAAAATGAGAGGGAGGAAAAGAAAGGAAACAATGAAGGAAAGGGAAAGGACAGAGGAGGAGGACACAAAGGGGGAGTGAAGGTTTATAAGACAGAGGTGAATAAAAAGACAAAAGAGGATAGGGAGGAGAAGAGAAAGAGGACTTGAGGGAGTAAAGAGATGGATGAAGAGTAGGCAGTCAAAATCAAGTGGGAGAAGAGAGCAGGGAGAAAGGATGCAGCAGGGCCGGGAAGGAACAGGAGGGGGAGAATACCAGAGGGAAAAGCGAGGGAAAATAGGGAGAATGCAGCAAGAGGAGAGTCAGGAAAGAAGTGCAAAAGGAGGAAGATGGGTCATGAGGACGCTGAGGAAAAAGAGAGGAGGAGGAAGACAAGCAGATGAAGACGAATAGGGGAAAACAGGACAAAAGGTCTCTCGCAAAAGTGTTTAACATGGAAAACGCTGCTGTTAAACCTTGAAGCTGAGAAGGAGAGGATTTTCAGCTTATCAGATGACCTTACTCGCAGGGCTAAAAAGCCGCTGGAGAGGGCCGTGCACGCGCACGACAGCGTGCGCACGCGTGACAATAAGCTCTAATTGCCAAATTGTCATTTACAGTCACTTTTAACTGTGCTGCTGCTGAACTTCTCATCTTGAACCACCGCTTTTAAACAGCTAATTCATATATAAAATAATACGACAAAAAAGGTCACGAATGAAAAAATGAAAATGTTGGGAGAATAAAATAACAATAAGCACTATAAACAATTAAAACAACTTATAAGCCAAAATTTTATTAAATATTTCTAAAACCTTATAGAAAGTCATTATGGGGGATAAATGTAAGTATAAAGTCAGTGTGAAGCAGCGCAACTGCATTTTAAATCACCGAGAATAAATATATATAACGTTTATTATCATCTGAGTTAAGCCGAATTTGTCTCCTTGCACAGTTCTGTTGCGGTAACCACTAAACTGAGCCGTTAAGTACTTTGAAACAGAGTCAGAGGCTGTGAAGTCTAAAATTGGCTGTAATGTGAACTGACCTCCCGGCTGGCTGGAATTCCCGTGCGCTCAGAGAACGGTCTGAGTGAAGGTGAAGAGTGGTGCTGATGGGGAGCCGCGCGACGCTTCTTCTTCTGCTTTTCCCCGTTTTTTCCAGCGACATTTGCCTTAAACAAACAGATGTTTTTGTATTTATAAACGGGTAAATTAGTGAGAAGAAAAAGTAAGAGCTTTTTTATAGTCCGACAAGTTTTTAACGATCACAGACGGGCTAAACTGCTTTGATCCATTCCTCTCTGCTCCGCTCTGCCGGAGGACTGGAGACAGACGCTAGAGAGGAGTGGTGACGTCAGGACGAGGGGCGGGGCCAGAACACATGCCCATACATGCGCACATTGGATGGTTACACTAAGGTAATCTATTACTTTACTTTGCTGAAGCAGTACTCAATTAACCCATCGTGTTATGAAAATTGATTTGTCAAATATTTGAACAGGAATGTAAAATTCACAAGAAAAATGAAACTGAAAAAACACAAGGTCAAATTTTGAAACAAAAATGAAGAAATTTAGTATAAAAAAAAACATGATAAAGTAAAAAATTGTTAAACAATTGCAGAAAAAAATAGAATAAAGTAATCAATCATAAATAATAGTTAAAAATAAGAAAGTAAAATAATGAAATATAATATAAAGTCAAGTCAAAACTTAATTATAATTTTTAAAAATGTAAATAAAAGTAAATAATTAACTAACTACAAATAAATGTTACATTTAGAAAATAAAAATGTAAACATTATTAAATAAAAAGTAACATTTAAAGCTAAAGCTAAAAAGTGCATGTGGCACACCTCTTGACCAACCCTTACCATGCCCATGATACATGTGACATAAAAAGAAAGCCAAGTTTAAACTCTTTAGTTCCAACATATGTTTGAGTTTTCAGTAAACAAAATGAACCTCTTGTTATTTCCATAAATAAGGAATAAAACGTCTGTAAACACAATAAAACGGTCCCAGGAGTCAGTAATGATCAGCACTGACTGGGCCTGTCTATAAATAAAGCTGTAGGGTTAATGACTCGTAGAGCAGGATGGTCCTCCGCTAATGAGCCGCAGTTCATTGATGGTTTGGTGACTGACTATTGTCAGCGAGCTAAAGTCCCTCTGTGGCTGCTGGGGTCTGGGTGACATTGCTAAGAACATTCAGAAAATTCAGAAAAAAATTAACTGTGCTTTAGTTTAAAAGTACAAATGAAAGAAAAACCTCAAAACCAGAGCTTGTTTAAAGACTACCTCTGTATGTAAAATAGATTAAAGCAGAATAAAAGTGCTATGTGGGACTACTTGGTGACTTCTACACTCTGAAAAAGCACAATGATTTCTTTAATACAGCTCCACATTTAAGCTTCCTAACAATCAAATGATTTGACCTCATTGTTAAAGCCGTGCTCACCACAGAGAGACGTTATACTCGAGCTGATGATGACTCGAAAAACAGAGGACAAGAAGAAACAAGAACATCCCTCCAATAAGAAACCCATAAAGTAGAGAGAACACAAACATAGAGAACAACTATATATGCGAATTAGGATTAATGTGCAATTCTGACATAAAAAGTATTATTTTTATTTTTATACTATTATTTTTTTAATTTAAAATTTGGTATGAAAATAGGATACGACAAAGAGTCAAAATTATAAACTTATTAGAAGAAGTTAAATAATGACGTAAATAAAGTAAGTAATTAAGTAAGAATAAAATGAGATCATGAGAAAGAGACAAATAATAATTACAAATATTGTCCAAATTTTGAGGGAAAAGTCCAATTATTAATATAGAAAATATAGAAATATAGAAAATATTCAATATTATTTTTAAAAAGAGCCAAAAACTCATAACAATGAGTTAAAAATGTAAAGAGTCAGAGAGAAAAACATTGACATGATAAAGAACAATTGGATAAATCGTGAAGATAGCGAGGAAAAAGTCAGAATACTGACTTGAAACTGATGAGATGACACTGAGAATATGAAGAGAGACCAAATCGTGACATAACAACAGAATTATGGAAAAAATACAGATAGTTTTAATAGTTACAACTCACAAAAAAGACCCAAAAACAACATTGTGAAGAAAATGTCTCATTTCCCCCTGTGGGACAATTAAAGGATTATTCTATTCTATTCTATTCTATTCTATTCTATTC
>VOQK01030070.1:5047-31142 GCA_015052645.1 Benitochromis conjunctus | reverse complement strand
AAAACTGTCTTTACCAGCAGCCGCCAAATGAAGTTTGAAATTGATTCGTGATGCTTTATGTGAAGATTCGGGGCTAAAAAATGTCAGAGGAAAGTGGCTGCAGCTTTAAAGATTGCATTTCTTTTTAAAAGGTAATATTTGTCTTTGACTGTGTGCTCCTCTGTGGTCTGAGGCGCTTACCTCAGTCCAAAAGCAGACACTTTACAGCTGGGGGCTAAATCTCATGTGGGGCTTCACTCTGCGATCAATCAATAGAGAGCTCGGCCAGAGAGTCCACCTAGGTAATGTAAATCAGCACTATAGAGCTGGACCTGCTCCCATCTCCTCTCTGTGGGGCCTCCTTTGTAAACTCATTATCTCCGAAACCTCACTGGCATCCATTTGAGTTCAACACCAATTACCCACAACCCCCTCTTCTCCATAGGCTTCCCATGGCAACCAAAGCTTTCCAACTGGATCGCTTGAGAGTTTAAGAGGCCAGGAAGAAGTAGAGATAAAAGAGTTAATGCGGGAGTGACGAGCTCCTAATTGTAATCCATAATTTATGTTCATTACCACACAGTTCTTTAACTCATTAGTGTAAGGTGGGAATTAAACTGAGTCAGCCAGGCTTATGAGCTCTGTATCAGTTCATTTTAGATCAGTTCAGCTGTTCAAACTGCACAGAAAGTAAATATGATTTGAATGCCTTAATACTTGATAGTTTACAGCTGAACGTGAGACAGGAACGTGCATCAGTGACCTCTGTGGGTTTCAGCACCTGCGACATTTGAATTCTGTTGATATTGCGCAGGTATAAATCACAGGTGGCATTAAAATCATGTTTGAACGTGTGCGCAGCAGATGTTTGAACTCGGTTCTGTAAATATCACTGACTACAATAAAATGCCAGGGATGGATTAAGGACAACTGGCCCCATGGATATTGATTTACATGATGGCACATGATTTAATCTCATGAACGCTGCTCAACGGAGCATATGCCGAGAAAGTTTTCCAAACGTGCGCTTTGAGCTACCCTGACAAAGTCCCAGAATCTGATGAAGGTCATGAAATTTAATGTCCACTGTCTAATTAAGGCCATTGAAGCTCCTCCCCCTACAAACCCACACGTCCTTGAAATCGACTTTCTTCTGATTGGTTGCATCTCTGAAGGTTTGAAAATAAGTGGGTGGAGCTTCTGTGCTCAGAGCCAGAGCTTGTATGCCTGAGATCATCATATAATAAATATCTGCTCTCGCTGACGTCATATAGAGCCAAAAGAAGAAACAACAATCTGAAATTGGCACTTAGAGGTGAACATCCACCGCTGGAACAATAAATCTATAACAGAGAATAAGGAACAGCAGGCCCTCTTTGATTTTTCCCATTTTTTTGTATTAACTTACCCAACAGGTTTAATTTTCATTATGATGGTTTCAGTACCAGAATGACTGGTTTGGTATAAAAAGAACAAATCATAGTTTGAGTTAAAATAAGGCTCTTTGCTTCCATCACTTCAGCAAAGTTTGACCCACAGAGCACAGGCATTACTATCCTCCTCTGCAAAGCCAAAAGAAAATATGGGCAGCCAACATTCTGAGCAGCCAAGTCGGTTTTTCTATAGTTTTTGAGCAGAATTGATGACAAGAGACATTTCATAAATTTCACACACTTTACAACTTCTCCTTTTTCAAATATAGCAATGATCATTCTGGAAGTTGTTGTATATGGCATATGGTATATAGTGTTAGTTAGGACAGGCTGTGAAGTCCAGCTCAGCACACTCCTGGCAGATCATCTTATCTGAAAGCTCCACGGACACCCTTCCACACATTCAATGCGCAGGTCTCATTTAGGACAGGTTATTTAGGCTGCTTTAGTCTCCCCATGGTTGCTGCTGCCTCTGCAAGCCACTCTGCAACCCATTAATAGAAATTAATGTTGACTATAGTGGTCCAGACTAAAATTAATTCATTTGTAGTTGAGGAAATTTTGCTATATGTTCATCAAGAACAATATCACAGAAGAATCAAAATAGTATTTAAAATGATTTAAGTTAAAAAAACAAAACAAAACAAAGCAAACACTGAAATATGGTGCAACTGTTTTTCTCAGTGATATGAAGGAGCTTTAGAGGAGCGTTAAACTTGAAGATTTGGAAGAACTGCTGTTATGAAATAGGCAGAGGGTCAAAACAGAGAGAAGAAGATTCATGGATTACCCGGCTTAGTACAAACATTGTTTAAATCCCAGGGACAGTCCGACTTGAAAGCTGTCAGTTGGTGACTCAGCAGTGGCAGTTTGATGCAGTAGAAGAGCTGACTTTAGCAACATGACTGCAGAAAGGGCACAAACTAATCACAAAAGAAGCCAAGAAGGAGCTAATAAACACTGCATTAAAACTGTAAGTTAAATGAACTCTTATGACTTCTGCAAACTTTGTTAATTAACCTGATTAATTTGAACAAATTGTTTACATTGTCTCAGCTTCAAAAAAAGCTGCTTACTTATGTTGGCGATACCAAAATTCAATACATATATATCAGCAGTACTGGCACTTTTGATTAAATCAGTATTTTGCTAAGTTACACCTGAATGCATGAATTTATGGTAACCACATGTAGCGTCCAAAAATATACAAAAAGCCTCTTGAAGCCCTACCCTTAACCCAACAGGAAGTCTTAAACATAAAGTAATTTATGCTATCAGAATAACATCTTATTAAGTCTAAGCAACCAGAGTATTCTGAAGGTTTGAGTTTTCATTGAACAACATGATGATGGTGCCAAAGCCAACTGCAGTGTTTTGACGTGACAAACAAAAAACTGTCGTCCAATCTGCTCCAACCTCTGTTTGATAACAGTCCTGGTCTGAAGGGATCTAAATGTCAATATTAAGTTATAGGATCACTGAGTGACAAATGGCGACTGAAACTACACTTCAAAGTAAAAGTTGTGCCTTACCACTGAAACCAACACATTTCAAAAGCTGCAGCTTTTAAACTGAAGGCGAATGGTTTCCATTTCTGGTTTTCTTTGCATCCTTCCAGCTTCACAATTGCTTAGCAAGTCGATAAGTGTTTGCAAAAACTTGGTGTTTCCTGTAGAAACTACAGGCAACTGTGGAAATCTGTTAGTGATCCAATCACTCGCATGGATGTTTTTGTTGCAGCACTGTATATTTCTTTGTAACCAGTTTCAACTATCCACAGCAAGCAACTTTCTACAACCGGCACCAGAAAACACATTTCTAGGGCCCAGCTGGGGCTGCGTTCAAACACCACAGGTAATAAGTTCTGAAGGCAAAATGATTTGTTTTCCCTGGCCATGTCCATCCCTTTCTGACCACAGTGTACCATCTTCTGATGGCTGCTTGCAGCAGGATAACATACCATGTCAATTCAAACTGGTTTCTTCAACATGGCAATGAGTTCACTGTGCTGAAATGGCCTCCACAGTCACCAGATCTCAATCCAACAGAGGATCTTTGAGATGTGGTGGAACAGATGGATGTGCAGCCGACAAGTCTGCAACATCTGTGTGATGTTGTCACATCAACATGGACCAAAACCTCTGAGGAATGTTTCCAGCACCTTGTTAAATCTGTGCCATGAAGAATTAAAGCAGATCTGAAGGAAAGAGGGGGTCCAACCTGGTACTACCAAGGTGTACCTAATTAAGCGTCTGTGAGTGTCGATGTAAAGCTCTGTCACAGTTACCAGTTTATGAGTCTGAACCCTAATGGATGATGCTGGAATATTTAAAAGTTATTCACTGTTTTTATTTCTCTGGAGAAAACTAAAAGATCTACAGAAACAAATAATTATAATGTCAGGTTTTTATCTAATTAACCAATTTTATCAAATGAATCCTTTTACAATTCCCAGTGACGAGCACGCAGATTCCCACAAATTGGGACATTACATCATTTCTGCAACTTCTTGTTAACATCTCCTGTTTGATTCTGTTCTTTTTGCAATCAAAGCAACTAAAACATGATTAGAAAAAGAGACATTTGCTCTAAGGGATCCTTATTTATTTTTTAATAGTAGAAAGTCTTAAACATTCAAGCTGTGTATGTTCCTGAGCAACATTATTCTTTTTTATGATTATTACTCTGAGAATAACCAACAGGTTTCCCTTTGAATCCAACCCAGAACAAGATGGAAAGCAGAGGCAGCAGAGGCCGACAGGCTGCTTGTTTGTTTACAGTACTTACACCGACATCTCTGCATTAATGTGTCAATGATTTACTGGTGTTAAAATGCCGCACGATGCACCTTCACCCTCGCTCAGTCACTTTTATCACCATTAATCTCACTCCTCCCGGCTGCACTTGGCTAAATGTTTTCTGGCCTTCATTTGCCCGAGCTCCTCCCCCATCAATCACAATTATCAGCCGTGATTGATGAAGCCGTCAAGGAAGCGAGACGTAGCGCTTTACGAGGTCGATGACTTTGAGCATAACTGCCAGAACTTGGCTTTAATTTCATCTGAAGTTTGTGTTTGTGTGTTAAAGCATGAGTTTGGACTGGTGTAAATCTCATTTAATTGGCTAAGCTGGTGAAGCACAGAAAACGACGGGAAGGCCAAGTGAGAATTAAAGCTCAATATAAAGGTTAAATGGCTGTTTCACCTCCAGGCCAAACGCCGCATACTCGAGCAGAGCGAGCAGCACGATATGATTTATTAGTCTGAATGCAGGAATTACAGCTAATGAACTGATGGCGCTCACACTGTCAAGGTTGCTGGTTTGAATCCCATTGCGTAGAACAAAGTGGGAAAGCAGTGTCTTTAAAGAGGAGGGGTCTCCTCACAGAGAGAATGTTTCTCAACTGTGTTGATCTGATATTTTATCCAGAGGCCCATCAAAGAGATTCAAAATCACCTTCATCAACATTGCTGTGGTTCAAATGTGATTATCTGCACTCATTTTAAAATCAAATCTTACATTGAACTGTTTAATTCAACTACTAGTCTTCCTCTACTTCTTCTTTTGCGTCAGACCCTTTATGAGTCTGACTCCATCTCACCCAATCCCTCGCATCCGGTATGGAAATTCTTGGCAATTTCGTAAGTCAATCTTGGAGGAGATTTTTACACTGGCTGACACAACCCTTCCCTTTTATCTTGGCTTGGCACCAACACTAGGAATTGGTTAGAGCCCCTCCCACCTATGGCTGTGTTACCGGTGACTGGACACAAGCACTCGTCTGATATACCTGCGGTCAAATCAGATGTGGTATTTGTAAGAGTGTCATATGATGGTCAGAAAGTGCCATTGCAGGTAACATTCAATATACGGGACATTTAAGGTAGAATAAGAGACGACCCAATTTTGCACTGCAGCGCTCTGCCTGTCACTCATGGTCTTCGTGTGCACTATTTGCACCTGCTCTCTATCTAGTATGTGTAACAGTTCAGGCTGGTGCTTGTAGTGCAATGGTGTAAGAGGTGTTTTCTTTGCACGCTTTTGGCCCCTTAACACCAGCTGAGCATCATTTAAACACCAAAGTCTCCCTGAGTGTTGTTGCTGACCATGTTTATCCCTTTATGACCACAGTGTACCATCTTCTGGTTTCTTGAACATGACAATGAGTTCACAGCACTCAGATGGCCTCCACAGTGACCAGAACTCAATCCAATAGAGCACCTTTAGGATATGGTGGAATTAAGAGAGATTTGAAGGCTAAAAGTCACCCAAGCAGATACTAGCAATGACATGTACAGTGTGTGTTTATCTGAAAAATGTCCATTCCAGCCACAACAACAGAAAGCTGGCTATATAAAAGCACTAGCAGAGTGTCTCTCCATCACCCTCTGGATGACGGGCCGAGGGAGACATTCACTATTCCTCCCTGCTTGAAAGCACCCCAGGTGGGACTCGAACCCACAGTCCCTGGCTTAGAAGGCCAGTGCCTTATCCATTAGGCCACTGGGGCTGCATGCAAAAGCGACAGGTAACAGTCAACATGTTCATCGGTTTATGATTGGTTTCTTGACCGTTACAATGAATTCAGTGTACTCAAATGGCCTCCTCAGTCACTAGAACTCAGTCCAACACAGCACGTTTGGGATTTGGTGGAACAGAAGATTCACATCGTAGATGTGCAGCAGACTAATCTGCAACAACTGTGTGATGCTGTAATGTTAACATGGACAGGACCCTGTTGATTCTGTACCATGAAGGGTGTGTGCTGAAGGGAAAGGCGGTCCAAATGGATACTAAGAAGGTGACTGGTTAAGATATATGTCCATATACCCCCTGTTTTCTGCAGTCGTAGCCCTCAGGTTACTTGAACTTCTGGGTGTAAGCCTCAGTAAAAAGCACAAAGAAAATCAATACAGGAGCTAATTTCCTTATTTCTAATTTCCTTGTTCAATTGGAGTAAAGTTTAATGTTCCACTTTGAGTCAAACCCCCTAAATTAATCGTGCCATATTGCTAACAACTTTTCCAGCCTTATTAAAAAAGCCCCTTCTTGAATGTCTGAGCTTCACTGAGCTGCGAGATGCACGTTTATAGGTCGATTCCTTCTGTGCACCAACACAATCTGCGGATTTCAGCAAGTTGGATTAATTAGTTTTTATGCTAGTGTGGGTAATTGAGGACTCGTTTCACATCGAAGCAGATAAAAATGGACGATATAGAGGATAAGCTGAGTTAAAGTATGTCTTTAATGGTTATTTGCTACCATTTATGTGAATTCTCATTGGCACACATCGGCTTTCTGCACCTCATTTAAAACAGAAATCTCAAACACTTGGGTAAAACAGTCAAACTGCAGCGTCTGATTGACAAATGATGCTTGTCATTGTCGTGACAGGCTTCAGTCATGTTATATTGTCTCACCTGTACACACTGTTACCTGCAGATCTCTTCAACGGAACAAACCTGAAGACTTTAAATACAAACTGACTGCAAACAGCCGGGAACGCTGTCAGATTCACTGATTTGAAGCTGAAATTAAAATTTAATTAGCAGCCCGGAGCAGCAACTGTTTTCCATAGATTGACCCTGTGACCTTTCAGCGACAGGAAGTGCTCTCCATCCCTCGCTGCGCCGATGTGAACGCTCAAACAGCTGCCGCGGTGAGGACTTGAGACAAACACGAGAGAGCTCATTATGATAATAGGAAAAGGCCGGGGAGATTTTCAGCGAGATTAAAAACAACTTGATTAACCCGCCTGTCAGTCACACGGCGTCTGCTGTAAGCTACTCTGAGCGAAACATGAGTCACAGGGTCCGTGGATAAAAACACAATGAACAAATCTCCTCCTGGATATGATGAGAGGTGTTTAACAGCTTTAAAACGATGGCTGTTCTTCTACATGCTGAGAGTGTTCAAACTACAAATATCTCCTAATATATGTTTGTGCTTAATTGCAATGGACACTTTACTGTATCCCTTATATGAAGACTGTCAGTAAACATGCATGTTACACTGGTGTAGTTGGTAATACTTCATGTATGTAATGTTTCTATATTTGTGGGCCCTTAGGCCTGCTATGACTGCCATTCATTGTCAGGCCCAGTGGCACTGGTGTCTGCAGCACATGCGCTGGAACCTGAACATGTGGAGGAACTTTATGTTCAGTGATGAGTCCAGATTCTGCCTACAGCAGTTAGATCATAGGGTCAATGTGCGGTGACGATGCGGAGAGTGCTGAGCTTTTGGTGGAGGCAGTATGATGGCGTGTGCCTCATTTCCCTCACTGGAAAACCAAAGCTTGTCATCGTCGGAGACAATAGAATAGCCCTTTATTGTCATTGTGCATATACAAGGAAATGATTTGTGCTCCACCCGACTACTGTCCAAGAAACAAAATGGATAAAAAGCAAACAATAAAAGGCACACTATAAAACAAAGCTGCACAGTGGCAAAAGACTTCATGAATATCGAGATAAGATTCTGCAACCAGTGACAATCCCATATGTCGATATTCTGGCATCGAACTCTCTGACATAAGACCTGAGAGATCCATCTGGACATTCAGTTGATCTGTCTACTGTTCACTGAAGTCTCATCTGAAGTGGTCTCAGTGTATAAAGCTATATTTAAAATGGCAGCGCAGTTTTTACTAAAAGGGATCAGGACGATGTCATTTCTGCCCGTTGTTGCATGGACATAAAAATAAAGCTGGGGGAGGTCACTGTGGTCACACTCAGCCAGCATTCACTGTTTCCAGCTTTTCCAGAGGGTGAAATTGTTGTTTTTTCTCTATTTAATCAAAATGTGCTCAGCTGCTGGAAGCATGAAGAGATTCGTGGAACTTCCTGCAAACTTATTCCAAACAAAGTTTTGGCTTTGACCTCAAACTGCTTAAGCTGTCTTTCCTTTACAGGTTGCAATATACAGTTCCTTAAGCCTCCTATTTTTCAAACCAGCCACGTAAGGGCACCTGCCAACCTTCCAAAAACAGGATTACTTCTTTGCATTGTGTCAGTCATTGTATTCACTTAGAAGTCTCAGCTCGATGAAGTGCAGCTCCTCAGTAATCCCGATGGCCGCAGAGAAACCGGGGCAGCGACGTATGCGTCGCTCTCAGAGTTTCAAGCTCTGTTGTTGTGACCCGACGGCAGCTTAGCTCTCACCATATGTTGTTGTGGTTGTCAGGAGCTGTTTTTGTGTATGCGCGGAGGAGGTTTTAGAGGGAAGATTAGCTGCAAGTGGTTGTTATCACACCACAGATATCTGCACCAAGAGGGCAACGAAAAGGAAACAGACAATGCAGGTTTATATTCATTAGAATGACAGCGGAGATTCCACCTCAGACTGATTAAACTGCTATCTCATTAAGCTGTTTGTGTTTTATGCCTTGTAAGGAAGTTCCCTATGGCTTCTTATTTGCTTTATCTACCAACACAGAGTTCAAATTACCCCTCAGCTCCCAACTTTTCAGGTTCTTGGAGACATTTCACTCATCTGGTTCTTAAACCTGACAGGGAGCCCTGGGCTAGAGGTTAAATACATGAGACTTCCCATCAGCTTCTCATCAACTATCTTCAAGAAACTACAAGAAATTCAGTTGCCTAAATACCATCGCTTGACATGTTTAATTTTTCTTAAAAATTTAGGAAAACTTAAAGTCAAAGTTGTCCAATTCGCTCTTTTAATTCTTCCAAACCTATCCCAGAATTGAAATGTCATGCTTTTGAGTCAGTTTACTACATCCTGCTAATGATATACCCTGATAAAAAATAGCAAAAAAAACTAGAAATTGTTGAACAGAGAAATTTTGAAGTTTGACCTCCAGATTTGAAAAAGGAAAACCAATGTGTTAATAATGCAGAATTTATGGTCCTGGGTTGATATCCGTGGCCTGACCTGCAAAGGGAACAACAGCAAACATCCCCATGAAAAGTAAGTAAAAGTAAAGTAAAGTAAGCAAAAAAGAGGGTTAAAAAAAACAAACAAAAAACTTTAAAGATCCTAAAAAAAAAAACAGTGCAAGAAGCAGAGATCCAGACAGCAGTGGACAATTTTCACTGCAACAAAGTTCTTTTTCTTTTAGGACTCCTGTCTTTTGTACAGCAAAGGCTAAGCTAAAGGACCAACAACAGCAACAAACACAAACAGGTAGAGCCCACATGGTTGTTTCAAATATTTTGACATTGTTCCCTGGTGACAGTAAATGGACTGTTACTCAAGTACTCATAGTGCTTTTTCATACACGCACCCACGCTCCAATATACCATCGGTGGCATCTGTGGCAAATATGGGTTCAGTATCTTGTCTAAGGACTCTTCAACCCACCTTACTGCGAGGTTAGTAGATGACAAACTCTACCTCCTGAGCCACAGCTTATGATTATGAACTAAATTTCACTTGCAACATCGTGGACACCTTCTTTTGAATAAAAATTAACTCTAGGTACAGCGAAGCTGCAAAACCATCTAAAACTCTGTGCCGTAACCTGATGTGAACCCCCTCAGAAATGTAACTACCCATCACACTGAGGCAACCTACAATTAGTGTGATTGGCCGATTGCCACTACTCCTTCTGCAACCATTTTTTTTAACTGAGTGGGTGAAAGTGGATCAGCTGAAAGAGTGAAACCCCACGAATGTATGTTATGGTGGAGAAATTGCAGATTATTACATGGACACCATTCACAAGTATAATTGCTGGCAGCAGCATTAGAGTCTTGCGTGCGGTACATCATAAGCGCTGCATAGATTCAAGGCAAATGAAGCTCTAAGTCCCGAACAAATTGAGCATCTAAACCAAATGTGGAGCAGAGAAAGGGAACCAATCAGTACACACCTGAAGCTTATAAACATGGTACCTGCAGGCTGAGGCAGTCTCCAATATACGTTGGATACTGCCTCCATCCAACTTCACCTGGTCTGTGGGTTACCGTTGCTCATGCTGTTGTTGGTCCATCAGTCAGCAGAGCCAGAGAAGTGTTTAAAAAAATGTGTTATGTTTTTTCACAATTCTACCATTACTGGTGAACGTTGCTGTCGCCAGCACGGGAGCGTGTTTGCATATATTAAAAACCCTTCTCAGTAGGCTCTCTGCAGGCTAAATACCTACACAAATAGATATACTGTAACCCCATTACAATAAAACAAGCTTAAGTGCCATAAACGTGCGTTTCTCCTAATGCCCAGCAGGGGGCGCCTCTTTGGATTACAAAAGTCTGTGAAAACAACCCCCTTGCTTGATTTCTGACCTCAGTAAACACTTTTCTGCAGAGCTTGTGATATCAGCAGGTGATAAGTCTAGCAAATGGTGACATCGAGTTAAACAGAAAATAAAGCAGGCTATGCTTTAGGGAAAGCCCACCTTGTGACTGACACGTCACTTGTGTTTGTCTTTGTCAGTCAAATCTAGCTTGAGGTTACATGATGAAATTTTACTGAACACTGGATGCAGTCTTGGTGGATGTGTACAGCTTTTTTTACGTGCTGGAAAGAGTTTTTCCTTTATGACACAACCTTCAGGTCTGTGGATCTTTGAAAATTAGTTACAGCAGATGTAGCCCCCAGTACCAGTAAATCTGAAAACCCCCAGCAGAAAAGAGACTTTACCACCGTCTTATCAAAACTGTAAAGTGAGTGGTACAATGAGTCTGTGAGAACATGAACAATGTTTTTTAATCTTTTCTCTAAATTCATAACTTCAAATCTATCATGCAAAAGAAGCAAAGTACAACAATGCTGCATCCATTTCAGTCACAGCAGTGTAATGTGCCATGCTCTGAAGCTTCCCAAAAGCAGAACTATATCATATATTGCCTGTTTCAGTATAGGGATCTGTTTCATTACATTGATGTATTCAGGAAAGTTTGAATAAAGACCAAAGAATTTAGAGAATACCTAAAGGTCGAGAAGGTATAAAACACTCAGAGTATAATCACATGAGTTTCATGAGGTTGTTCTCTTTGACACAGTTGTCTGAGGTCAAATGCCTTGTCTGACACAGAGACGGGTAAACCAGGGCGGGGAAGGCAAAGCTTTTCTCCAGACTGCAGCAGTACTTCCACCAGCTGTGTGATCTGAATCTGTTAATTAACTAACGAGCTAAGAACGGCTTGGTTGGAGTTCTTGGAGCCATGGAATAAGTTACTAAAGACTGACTGGAGCCTGGTAAGCAAAATTAAACAACAGTTCATAAAGTGCAGCTTAATTAACAAAAGTATTCAAGAAAGAAAGCCAGTGTTTGACAGCCTGACATCTGCATCTGTTCATCTATAGCCTTCAGGTCTGGCAAAGCATTCAATGCTAGTTGAAGTCAACCAATTATAGCAATCCTCCCCCTAAATAACTCTGATATGAAGCGAGGGGTTACATTGTACGAATCAGGTAGATTGCAATGTTATCACTTAATGCTAGCAGGCCTGGTTAGCAAACTTAATTCGTTCCATGTTGCAATGCAAGGCATCTGTAGTGTTTCTGCACCTATTTTATCCCAGTCGAAACTGAAATTGTAATAAAAAGCGACCACCACTAACAGAGTTCACAGGCAATTTCTCTTAAAATATTCCACATTAGTTAAACAGAAAAATTTATGTTACACTATCAGATTTTTTTCAGGTTTCTTTGGCCTTAGTAATGAAGAAATGATCTTGGGGATGATGACAGTGCTTTCTTTAGTCAGATTTTCTGAGAAAAATACGATTTAACGGATCAGTGTGAGACTAAACAGCTTACAATGGATGTGCTGCTGCTCCCAACTGCACTTCTATTCAGTCCACAGTCTGCCATGTTCGGCTCGGAAGCCTGTTTATTGTTGTCAACTGTTCAATTATCCCAAATGGCAAGGAGGAAGTAAATATGTAGGCCATCAGGTAGGTGTGTGTGTGTGTGTGTGTGCGCACGCGTGCGCGTATGTGTGTGTGTTGGATACACCACTCTGATCCAGGAGCCTCTAATCCGATCGGGGGTTGGGGGGGCGGGGTGAGAGTGGAGGCAGGAGAGGATTATGGGATTAGAGAGGAGAAGATGCGACATGAGATGGCCACTCTGCAGCTGCATCCCAGCACGCTGGCACGTTTGAAGTCACCATGGTGGCAAAAAGGGTTCAAATCCTCCATATTGATTCACAGCAAAGCCAAAAGATGACGTTCAGTCAGGTGAGGTGATCCTGATGAAGCAGTAATGTGTGTTTTTCACTTATGTATAATATAATATCGTCTGCATACAGTAAGTAGGTAATAAAGCCTTTTACATCCTTTTCATAATCTCACACAAGCAAATATATGGAATCAAAATAAACAACAATCAGTGAATCCGTACTTTATTTAAAATAAAAAAAAAATAAAAAAA
The DNA here is from genome assembly GCA_015052645.1 of Benitochromis conjunctus. Taxonomy (NCBI): domain Eukaryota; kingdom Metazoa; phylum Chordata; class Actinopteri; order Cichliformes; family Cichlidae; genus Benitochromis; species Benitochromis conjunctus. The sequence continues at coordinate 18,387 of VOQK01030070.1, read as the reverse complement.
GATGAACAATAAGAATAATTTACCCAGTTTGCTTTTAACAGTTTGTGATCTGAAAGATGAAGCTACTGCCAGTCAGATTCTTTCCAGATTATACAGCATGGCGGAAACTTGTCCAGTTTCCTCAAGGCTAGCTGTACACCAGGCTAATATCTGATAAGTTCTTTCGGCATCACTGTGTTGGTGCAAAAATACAATTTTATGCCTGTCAAATTGTGTTATCCTTGGCATTTTTCATAGATTCAACTAAAGAAATGGAAACAAATAATGTGTTCTTGTGGCAGGCTGCTAGTAACAAAGTACCTAATGATACAATTTAAAATTGGTTCTTTGCTAAGTTGTCTGTTATGTGTAGACACAACACTGGTTCATTCTCAGGAGCCTTTTTATGCTTGAATGATTCAGTGACTTTACAAACAAAAAGCATTCCTCTGAAAATGGTCAGATGCAAGGACTAGGCTGAAATGAGTGAAGCAGCCAGAAAGCCTGGAGAACTATAACTCTAGAGCACTTTAAAAATGAAAAGAAACTCTGGTTTCCGTGACGCAAAATATAAAAAAAATGAGGGGAGGCTTTTCGCAGTACTGTAAATACCACAGACATCATAAAAGAAATGGATGTAGCCACTGTGATACCCACTGATCTTAGACTCTGCATTTTAAAACCTGAACAGCAGTATCTTGGCCACCATGTTGGTTTGTCAAGCCAGAAGTTAGCTTGAACAAATGAAATAGTGTAGTGGTGAATGGATTGGTACTTATACTGCATTTCTCTTCAGTTGTCCACTCAAAGTACAGCAAGTTTCATCCACTGAATCACACTCATACTCATTTAGCACTTTTTAACATTTGCACATATACACTCATTCACGGGGGGCAACTTGGGCTTTAGTGCAGTGACTAAGGATACTTTGGCATACAGACTGGAGGAGCCAGGAATTGAGCCACCAACCTGTGACTGTGTAGTCGACACAGTCTACCACCTGAGCCGCATTCGTATATAACACCAATTTATCTAAAATTAAGTTCTGTGATACTGCTACAAGTGTCCTCGATAGATTTGTCCCACTGTTTTGGTTGCCATTGGAAACACTTCTATCATCCAAATTCACATCAGTTCACGTCACTGCATGAACTTTGAAAGTAATCACACCATGTGAACACCTCAGTTCACTTTGGTGACTTTTCCAAAAAGACATCGAGCTATCTGAGTTTCACTCAATGGAATTTCTGGAAATCACAAATTTCCTGTAAAGACTAATGTTTCATCAAGTAGTCCATAAAGACAAAAAGCAGTAACTTGCTCTTCTTCCTTTTTGTCTGTAAGAAATACCAAATAGCTGTTTTTTCTCCGGTTTCTCCGGCTTCAAGAGCAAGCACTGGTCTCAGACACCAGAAAACAAACAATAAATGACCCCAAAGACAGAAAATTACAAAGAAAATTACAAAGACAAACAGATTCGACTGTAGTGACCTTTGGATGAGCTCATCATTACTCCATCCAAGCTCGTGTACGATAATGAAATCTAATATCCTATCAAACTCTTGTTCCAGAGTCCTTCTTCACATCTGATACAAATGATTAACTGACATTTAAAGTAGCTCAGCATTAAGTGATTATAATTGCGCACATGACCTAAATATTATTAAATCTCCATTATAAAAATGTTTTGATAGACATGACTTCCACAGCTTCTGTAATATAGTTAAATAACGTGTGTTTTTTTATGAGTGGAAGTTTACATCATATAGGACTGCACTAAAAGCATAGATGGAATTACCAAATAAGTCGACCAGGGACGGCCACAGGAAGAATTAGGCAGAATTAGGGAGTCTCTAGAGAAAGTGAACTAAAGCCTTATGTTTCTAAGGGAGAGCTCAGTTGAAATAGACATCATAACAGTATCTTTAAGAACTTTGGTCCTAAAGACAAATATTAATCTGGCATTGCGAGCCATGTGAAAAATAAAGTTTTCCTGGGACTCTTTGCTTTGGATTGCAGGCATGGTCGCCTCAGTTTAGAGAACCCTTATTTGCTGTTATAATGTCTGGAGCCTGGAAAAGTAGGGCTTTATATGTTATTAAATGTTTTTAGATGAATTCTAAATTTCACCAGAAGCCAGTGAAGGGAATTATGAATAGGAATGACATGTCAGCACTGGCACTAGGAGCCTAGCTTCTGGATTGTGGACGAGTTGAAGACAGGCTGGTTAGTTATAATTTCATTTTGCTGAATAGGATGCTGACTGACTTAAGTAAAGAAGCCAGCGCTGAGAGGAAGAAAATTGGAAGACAACCAATCATTGTTGGTAGGGAATCGTTCACTAAGGTAGGAGAGGCGGATGTTTTTAGTAGATGAACCAGGGGTGGCAATGAAAACTGAAGTGGACCAAGGATTGAGGCCTGAGGAACTCCACATACAAGGAGCATATAAATTATATACATATAATCTATAAATTATATGCATATAATAGATAGGATTATATATATTTGGTTGAATTGAATTCTTCAGGAAATCAGATAAAACAAAGACAACAGAACTGGATGAGAGACTCGGTCAGGTTGAAAGGACCTGATAAAATTGCCTGCAAGCCATGGGGTAACGTTATTGGCAGATTTAGCTTGCTACCCAAGTGCTACTGATGAGACCTTTTACCCTCTGGAGACTAGTGGGTCTCAATTACAACACTCTGCAACAAGCACAAAGGGACTCGAACCCTCAATCTTCTGAGCCTTATCCATTAGGCCACGTGGTCTCACACCTGAAGTGCTTTTACTGCAGCTGACTGAATATCCAAAATCAACCCACCATTATTCGCTCAGCATGGAGAGCTCCCCCTTTCACAACAACTACCTCATCCACCTGGGTAATGGTGGTTTTATCTAACAGGTGTCCCCACTTAGCCCCACTTCCACTAATATGAGTCATCAAACTGAACCTCTCCACTGTGTATTTGTGCTGTTGGTGCCTTTTGGAGCAAATTTAATGACTAACATTTCAGTTTGCTGTGTGGTACAGAGGATCCAAGTTGTTTGTGATGCACTTTCACTGAGTGAAATTCTATTAACCTTGTTTTGTAGCTAATTAGACAATATGCATGAGGTTTTGGTTTGGCAATATAATTGAATTATAAATAAAAATTCAGGTGTTTAGTTTGGTTTTTTTCGTGTGAGTTAACTTAAAGGCCCAAGGAGAAACAGAAATTGACTTTGAGTATGAAAACTGTGACTGCAGTTTCTCAGCCAGTACAAGCCATCTCATAGCTGCTACATATGGATTAGAATATTTTTAAAATAATAGTTTAGTCAAGTAATTTATTCAGATGTTACTGCCATATTTGAATTGTAAGTGCCTGAAAGAAGATCAGGCCAAAATGTGTCTGCTATCTTGAAATTGATGCAAAAGAAGCATAAATCAAGGCAAAAGGACCTCAAGGTGATGTCAAGTTTGCACACAGAGTCATAAAAATTACTACTAAGAGAAAAATGGCTATGATAAGACTTGAAGTGTCTTTAATATGGATGGCACTCGTTATAGACAACATTTGTCAGATCAGATGTAGAAACTGGATGTAAAGCTGACTTGTTTTTGTGAAGTGTCATTTTGTAGCTCCAGAGTGTTGCAGAGACATGAAGGAAAAATCATTTCCTCCGCGCTCCAGGCGACCTTCACAAATCACCTGAGTGGCTTGATTGCAGCCATAACTCAGCGAAATGCCCGGCACTGTAACACTCGCAGCAGCCCTGACCCTCGCAAAACATTTTCCTCCCGGCCTTATTCCTGTTTATGACACTTTGCCCGCCGCTGTGTGAACAACAAAATGAGCCAGATGGGACTGACTGAGGACCTGTCCAGATTACCACGTCACCTCACCACAGCGGCAGCCAGAAAACAGGATCAGCACGGAAACGATGGCTTTCCATGAAGAGCTGGACAAACCTCAGTGTGCAACAAGCTGTCTCTACAGCTTATTATAGATACACGATGTTTGATACAATGTGTTTGTTTGTTACACTATTTGTTTATTTGATACACAGTGTGTCTATTCCAAGGGTTTTTGTAGTTTATTTAAATTGTCTTTGGGTGTTTTTGGTACTACAAATCCATCAGGGCATGTCATGGTAAAGCTTTAAACCTCCTACCAACAATTTATCAACAAAATGTTCAAGAGAAAGACGTTTTCCTGAGGACGAAAGAAGAATGACTGTCTTCTAGCACCACCTTGAGGCCACAAGCTTTACCTGTTCTACCGTCACTAGTTACTCCACGTCCCCTTTCATAGCCAGAGATCCATAAAACAACCACAGTACAAAAACAGACAAATTAACAGACAACAGCCAGGGAAAATTATATGTGACAGATGGTGCACAATGACCTTCACAAGAATCCAGAAACTCCACTAAATGAGATTAGTAACAAACCTCGAATGATCCTTCGACAACGCAAAATGACTCCACAAAGGGCCAAACTAATGCTGGCTTGCTACAAAAGGATCCCTAAATGATGCAAAACTACCACAAAAGCATAGCAATCATGCTTAACATTTACAAAAAAGGCACATAATGACCACCAGAAGATGCAAAACAATTACAGAGGAATGAAAAAGCCATGAAAGACCCGAAAACACACAGTGGCACAAGCAAAACCCCAAAGGACATAAAATAACTCAAAAAGATACAACAAAGGGAAAAAAAAAAAAAACAACAACAAACACTATACTAAAGGACGAAAGCAGGCTGAAAATGATCCAGAAGAATTACCAAAAGAAAGATGACAGCCACAAAGACACGATTATCCCAAAATTATCAGAAATGATGAATGATGATGATGAATGAACAGACCACAAAGAGAAAAAAACCCAAATCCATCATAAAAATCACAAAAAGCTGCAACAACCGCCCTCCCCCATTACTTCAAAGGCTCAAACTGATGCTAAAAGAAACCAGAATTACATCAGAAAGATGGAAAATGATCACTATCGCCAAAGATATCAAAAGGTAACACAAAAAGATACAAAAAAGCAACTGTAGAAAGATCTTATACCATAGTTTAAAAAAAGAAATCCAAAAACGAAATTAATCTGGTAAAGTAACACAAATAGACAAAAAAGGTCAAAAATAGCCACAAAAAGCTCCAAAACCAAGTGAAAAACATTCGTTTTTTTTAACTTCCTGATTACTCATTCACTCATTTTACTCATTTATTCACTCATTTATTTATTTTCAGGAAAACCTTTCAACATAAAAAACATCCTCATAAAGTGTGGGGGAAACCACATACAGCTGACAGAGTCTGCTCGTCAGAGAAACTGACGTTTGCGGCTCACACTGCCCTCCAGAGGTGAAAACTGGGAATGACAGTCTTTACTTTTTCGTTTACTGAGCATTATAATCAGATGCATTTCACTTTAAAAGATGTGCTAATGCCTTAAAACCACTCAAAGTAAGATTGTTTTAATAAATGGTGGATTTACGATGACTCGAGAGTTCATTATGAAGCTTTTTAGCCTGAGTGGGAATTATTAGTGATCAGCATTCTTTAAGGCTTTACTCTTTTAGGCCCGAGAGCACCCCAACTTGTTTTTTGCAGGTGTTTGAGATCAGATGGCAGAGGCTGTCTACTGTAAATATATCAGACCCCAGAAATTACAACTAATTTAAAAACTACAAATACCTGATATCCTTCAGGGCAAAACTCAAACCTTTAACTTAATTGTGTGTTAATCCCGGGTTCTGTCTCGCTGCCAGGCTGCGACTCAGCGGCCTGATGAAGCCCGGCGGGAGGTGCTGACCGTAGACTCCTCAGCTTTTTACACGACGCCGTCTCCTGGGAGGAAAAATGCTACTAAAAGAGACACGACATGGGAGAGAGGGAGAGAGAGAGAGGCTGCTCTGCTGAGGGTTTGTTCTTATTCTATAGATCAGACACTGGGATAGAAAGCAGTGTCAGCGGCTGAATGCAGTACAGTACAGTACACACTTACTGTAGACTGGTTGTCTACATTTGTAAATCATCACAGGGACATGCTGAGGACGTTTAACGCCTTCATTCCTGGATTCAATGTCTTAGATGGTAAATAAGTGTAGAATAAAACATTTTAAAAAACTACCAAATGACGGATTATCTGGGCTAAATAAAGGTTAACCCAATGCTTTATGGGCGAGGAACTGTATATGAAAACCTAAATGGACATCGAAATTGGCCTCCCCATGCCTCACTGTGATGTTGTAGATTTAATCAGTTTTATGACCTTATAGTAGTTTTTATAATACTTAAATTGCATATACTGCATATATAAAATTGCAAAATGATTTAGCAGAGGCAGGGACGTGTGGACCAGAGACACTGAACTATTTATAAGGAGTTCAAAGGATGTTAAAGATGGAGCTGCTAGGCGGGAGGAAAAGAGGAAGACCTCAGAGAAGATTCATAATATAATGAAGGAGGACATGGAGAAGACAAGAGGAAGAAAACTGCAATTTTTTTTCAAAGATTGATAATAAAATTTGATATTTCAGTGTTGAATTATATAGTTTTTATTTCCAATTTACAAAAAGTTTACTTGGCCCACATTTAACTCCATATAAGTCAAGGTAAGTATTAACAACATTCCTCCCAGACTGCTTTGTCAATAAAATATGAATTTGTGGGATTTAAATATTGTTTCATTCAGTTTCTATTGACATTTTACACAAGGGTTGTAAATAAAAGCAATTAGATCAACACTATATGACTCTGTTAGTGGCCTATTACTATTAGAGAGGATTGTTGATTTTTGTCCTTTGTGAAAGTGGATGATCCTACAATATCAAGCATCTTTTGGTAGTTGGAAGTTTCTCTGTCTTGGTAGGAAGGCTGCGAGCCAGTATGGGGATTTAACCCAGCTGAGCTAAATGTAAAAACTGTAACAGCGACACTTTCAACAAATAACTGACCCATTGTGGATGTTCCAAAAACATGGTGTAGGGTAAGTTGTTGTGTAGCTCGTGGCTAAATTGGGAAACCTCGGGTTGACTTATCGAGTTCCACCTTCTTGTGGATTATTGATGATATTGTACATCAAGCTAGAATAGTGAACAATAGATGAACTTGCTTAGTAGTCGTTCCCAAGACATGGAAAGGTACTCATCATTCAGGAAGTGAACCACACTCATGCTCAGCTGCTTCTCCTCAAACACAAAGACACACATAGCATCTGAATGATGCACAACTTCCAAGCGACAACCCCGAAGTCAGACACCTCATATATTAGCTTACTTATTGGCACGTTTGCACCAACTAACAAAACCAGACAAAGCTTCAGCAGTTGGCTGTTATTGGTGCGTGACTACTCGCTACACCCTAAACTGGGACGCTCCACTGAAGAAGAAGAAGATGAGTGAAACATCATCAGCAAATTTAAAGAAGTCCAGTCGCTTTCTTTCCAAGGTAATGAAACTACCACGACTCTGATTACTGTGAACCTACATAACCTTCTACTCCCTGAAAATAGCTGAGTCCAAGTATTTCAAAAAATATCCAGTGAGTGGGACGGACACAGGCTTACATTTAGATTTTTCTCTGTGGTATTGAGTCAAAACCACAGATTGCTCAGTATTATGACTAGGTAGTTCTTAGGAGGACGTCTCACTCTGACAGCAAAAGGCAGACAGATTTAAAAAAAAAACTGAAGAGAGAGAGACGTGATTGATGGCGCTCCCTCGCCAGACCATGTGAGTCCGGTTTCCAGCATGTTTGGCCGATTTGCTTCTTTGCACAGAGTTTCAGTGTTTGACGCGAACAATGAAACAGTCTGTAGACGTCCGCGTGAGGAGTGTATTTATCATTAAACAAAGACGCGGTTTATCATGTAATAAACGCCTCTGTTCTCCGGCACTGGAAACACAAAGAGTGAAGGGAGGTCAGAGGTCAGATCGGGCGCTGGAGGAAGTCATCTGGGGAATTCAGCACATTGTAGAGATGACTGCCTCATAAAATCATCTTCACAAATCACACCTGCACTTTCATGGTGATTACACGCGCTTGTGCGAAGGTTTGTTTTACAGCTAAAAGGCGAAAACTGTGACTCAGCCTACTCCGTCCAGTGACCTTGAACATTACGTAATCTCACAGGACTATTCAAACAATCCATCAAAAGTGTGAACTAAAGGATGTTACATATTTTATTTTGTTGCTTTTCTTTACAATTTCTGTATCTTGTTTTCTTTAAATTGAGGATACAACATGAAATACTGTTGTAGGAACAATTTTTTGGTTTAAGCAAGAGCTCCAGATGTGATCGACCACGTGGCCTAATGGATAAGGATTCTCCATTACACATGGCTGCAGACACAGAAATGGACGGCTGGAGACCCTCCGCCTGTGGTGCATGTGCAGTTGTTGCATTCTAATGTAAGTTTGCATGGTCGTAAAAGAACATCAGCTTCACTGAACTCCGCGCTCGTGAAAGCGGAAGTATAATCAAAGCTACAGGTGTCAAGGGTTAAAGTCTTTGTGGTTGCTTGTGGATAGTTTAGTGGATAGTTGGCCTGAGGCAGGTTAGATATACAGCGCAAGATACCATAGCAATATACCCCAGTAAGAAGGGAAACGCCATGATAGTACTGAAAACGCTGGTTGACCTTGAACTGACCTGGATAGGATAAGATGACACCCTGCTTTGCTTTACAGGTATCAGATGTTTTCATAGTTTGGTGCTGTAATCTGTCTGGTTTGTCCGAGCTTTGCTTCCATGTAGCACTAACAGTCCGTTGTTGCTAAGATATCATTGTAGGCATGTAATCATAGAAATGGTTGCCCATTGTTTGGAGCTGTTGCCTAACTGGCAGGACACTAAACCAGTATCAGTTACACATCTAATGTTCAGACATGCTGGACTGTTTTGCACTTCTGACATATCTTCATATGAAGATATGTAGGCATGGTGCAAGTTTTGCTGGCACTACAAGCTTTCTGGTTTAAGCTTGCTATCCGAGTGCTGTCCAGCTAGTCATGCTTGGTTGGATGTAGCTAAGCAATTTTTGCAGAGATCATTGTTGGATGAATGCAATCAAATTATGACTCTGATATGAAGATATGAGGGTGTGGGACAAGCTTGTTGGGACCATAAGCTTTGTGGTTTTCACTTGTACCACAGTTGATTGCATGCAAGAAATCAAGTGATGTTTAAGAACAAAATTCTTAACAGATTCAATTCACTGGACGTGGCCTCCAGGCCCTCGTTTAAAGTGACTTTTTTATTTAGTTATCTGGTATTATATGTAGTGCACATACTATGCACTACAGTCATTTCTTATTATGGTGTCACCAGTTGTCAACTACTTCACAACAGTCACCTTTGGAGTAAACTCTGGCAGGAGGGGCTATGCTCTCCCATGTAGCTTTGGCAGAACAAGTTGCCTCGTATTCGCCTTACTGTGAGCAGTCGGGAGACTTTTGAGGCAGAGGTGGCACTTTTATTCTTCTTCACATCCTTTCTCAACTCACTGGCCAGATATTACCTAGGATGTGTAGGCCTTCATGAAGCAGGATTTAACTAAAGCGCCTGAGTTTTAATGAGTGAAATTCTAGCTAATTAGACAATATTTCTGATATACACTTTATGGAAGCAGCTTGCTAACGAAGCAAGGAGAGTTCAACCCTTACCATCTTGATTCGAACTTACTTCTCCTTATAGCCAGGACAGGGCTTGAACACATGATATTGATGTTATTAGCACCAAGCCTTAACTATCTCAGCTAACTTGCCTACAACAAGAACTGTGTAGGACACACGATTCAACAAGGTTTTTGTTATTTTATTTGTAAACCTTGATCGGATGATTGCCAGTATACATTCAGGAGCGCCTCAGGGTTGTGTGCTTAGCCCCCTCCTGTATTCCCTGTTTACACATGACTGCGTTGCCAAACACGAGTCCAACATCATTGTCAAGTTTGCGGATGACACAACCATCATAGACCTCATCTCAGATAATGATGAGACGGCCTATAGAGAGGAGGTTACGGCGCTGCATTACAGTTTGGTACGGAAGCTGCTCTGCTAACAGCCGTAAATCACTACAGAGGGTGGTGAAGGCAGCAGAGCGCATAACTGGCTCTAGGCTTCCTGCCATCCGGGACATTTATCTACAACGATGCCTCCGCAAAGCACACAGCATCATCACGGACCACAGCCACCCAGCACATAAGCTCTTCTCCTTGTTACCGTCTGGCAGACGTTACAGGAGTCTGCCTGCTCGGACTACAAGACTTAAAAACAGTTTCTACCATCAGGCCATACGACACCTCAACCATAGCACATAACACATTAAAAACACACGCACTCCACAGGATGCGCAATGATGACAAAGACATTGATGACAATGTTGTACATATATTTAAATACACATACATATATATATACACACACACACTGTTAATCTCCTTCATTATTGTATTTTACTGATATTTTTTAAATTATTAACATTTTGCTCTTACTATTCTTTTAGTATATTATCTTGCTGAGTGACTGTCTTTTGCTCGTCTAACACATTTCATTGTAATGTTGACCTTGTGCTAACTTACATATGACAAATACAACAGAACAGAACTTGAACTTGAGAACTTGAACTTGAGGGATCAGCAACTCAAGATGACAAAACTGCAACCAGAAGTGACACCTAGAAAAATGGGGAAGAGGGCCCTTCTCAGAGGAAAGGGGGCAAAACCAACTTGAAGAATGAAATGTAGAGCCCCTCTCAGAAGACAGCAGGTCAGCTCAACTTGATGAACAGAAGGAAACACAGAGAGAAGATTTTGAGGAGACACCTCTATCCTCCATAGTACTAACGGGGATGAGCAGGAACCATCAATCATCACACAGGATGACTGCACAGTGAGAGGTCAGCAGTAGCTGGTATTGTCTCACATAGGAGCACCTCTGGAGACCCAGCCCAGGTCAGGTATGGAATTATTGGAGAGCTAAAGTGGCTGGTGCAATGTTATGACATGCTGTGGCAGGCAGGATGTAGGACCCATACGCAGGACTCGGAGACTGAATGATTAACTAAGGGTGGCAGCTTTATTGCTGGAGAAAAAAAAAACTTGAACATGAAATACAATATAACTCAAACTAGAAACTCAAAGCACAAAATTCTAACTTGAAATCAAAACCAGGAACAGAGAACCAGAATGTTATTACACACAGAGGAGAAACACAGCACGGTGACAGCACGACGCAACAACTAACAGAGAGAAACACAGGGATTAAATACACAGAGGGATAATGAGGGAATGAGACACAGGAGGAGAGCACAGCTGGGAGTAATCAAACAGAACGAGACAAGGGGAAGCAAAACTAGATACACAGCATGCAGGACACTGAACAGAGGGAACACAGAGTACATGGACAAGAATAACAAACTGCAACATGAGACACAACTGAACAGGAAAATAAACATGAAGAGAGAAGTAAACCTACACTAAACATGAGGGGCACAGGAACAAAGCCCAAGAACTAGAATCACAAAATAAAAAAGAACTAGAAAGCTAGAAATACAGAACCATATACCAAAAGACTAATAATAATAAACCATGATGAAATCAAAGCTTAATAATAACACAAAACACTGGGTCACCGACCCAGGACCGTGACATGCAAGCCACAAAAGCCAGATCTGCTGCATTGAAGAGGCCCTGGATGGAATCCTGGTACTGATGCTGATAACTCCTGATGAAGACGGGGGGAAAAAACGGCCTGCTAAAGAGAGGGAAAAACTCACTGAAATCCCCTACTGCTGTTACTAAGGAGGCATAATCTGAGACTTCTGATGACGGTGACACAGAACAGCCTGCTGGAGAAGAAGGTTCTTCATTGACATTTCGTTCTCTCACAGCTGCAGAAGAATTCTGGAAAAAGAAGAAAACATCCAGCTGAAATGAGAAAAACACCACTGAAATCCTCTTCAGAAGTGGGGTCATCCTAAAATACCTGCTGACATGTGAGGTTATGAACAGATCAACAGGTGGAAATTCCTGGACATGAGGAATAAGATGGATGACTCACAAGAGCCTCAAAAAGGTGGGAGAGGACTGTGTGTTTGGGAGGCAGAGGAGAGAAAAGAGACCAAGAAGACTGTTATGACTATCTCTGGGTTACTGGAGTCACACAGAACAGGAAAACAAAAAGTAGGAAAGGAGACACGTAGGGCTGTGTTTCATCATGAAGCTGTGTTTTATTTTTAATAAAGAGGAAATAAAATGGTGCACAAGTGTGAATTTAATTATACTGTATATTAAAAGGATGTGTCTGGGCCCTGAGCAGGCAGGGCCTTGTATTGGTAATAAAGCCAAGAAGATTTTCTTCCTAGGGGTAAAAAAAAGAAAAGAAGAAAATATCCTAGGAAAGCTTAAAACATTTCACAAAAAAAAAGGAGAACTGTAAACATTACCCTGGAAAGGAGGGAAATTATGAAAATATTGAAATCCTCACACTTGTCTGGAGGAATCACATAAGATCAAGGAGGGGGAGAGTTGTTGATGATGAGTATAACCCTGACCTTTCCAAGATAAAGGCAGAATTGTATTTGCAGCAGAAATGACCTGTTGCATGGAGAGGAAAGGGTAACCCCTCTGATAGCTGTTATCTCCACAGGAAGATGTTTTGGGGAATCCAATATGGGACAATGGAGAGAGGGGTCCAGGATTCACACAAACCCTTTGTGAGAAGAACATGGCAAGTGACCAGCCCAGTGCAGTCCTGATGGCCCTAGTGGCCATGGTGGAACACAGTGCATTGGGTGAGGTGTAAAGCAACTGGATACCTTTGGTATGTCAACATGAGAAATTGGTGCAGTCCTTGCTACAAGGAGCAGTCCCGAGTGCACGTTGCACAAGGGATTGTTTTTGCATAAGGAGTTTGTGGAAGGAATATCTGTCATGGTGACTGCTTGTTTTGAGTTTGAGTCAACGGTGAAGATAATCAGAAATTCAGCTTACTTCAACCAAGCCAAGCCAAGCCAAGCCAGACACCCAACAGGGTATAGATGGAGCCTTTTGTCCAACAGTTGTCAAGCTCTGGGAGTCCTCTGGAAGGTACCACGTGACCTCCACACATCTGATGGTTGGGAGGTACGTGTTGAATGGACCGAAATTACTAGCTGGTAAATGGGCCAGTGCTGAAGGTGGGGTGGATTTGTAAGTGTGGGCAGTCAGTGCTGCGGAAGAATCGATGAAGCTTATAGAAGAGGCCGGGGGATGAAAACAGAGTTTTTTTTTCTATATTCTAGTGATAAAGCATTTTTATACTGTATTTAATCAAATACAAATCAAAATATAAATTTGATCAATATATAAATGAGAAATGTA
>VOQK01030069.1:13442-25584 GCA_015052645.1 Benitochromis conjunctus | reverse complement strand
ACATAAACCTTTCACAATAAAGCTCAAGATCCTGTTGAGATTTTTCAAAATAAACTGAAATGATATACATTATTCTCAAACATCAAATGTTAGAATATGCATCAAACAAATGACCTTAAAGAAAAACATGAAGTAGCTACAAATGGTGCTTACAGTCACCACGTGGATGCAGACACAGAGAATACCAGCATGGCCAGTGAAGATGAGGCAGGACCAGGTAGCTCCAAACAGAAGGACCAGTCAAAACAAATCGAGGACCTTGTTCCTAAACAAGGGGCTACCTCTGTAGCATGGACGTGGTTTGGTTATGAAAAGTCTGACACGGACCAGAAAACTGTACTGTACAAATTATGCCGCAAACCGGTCCCACCACAGACTCAACCACGGTAAACCTCTGCAACCACCGACGCAAGAATCACGGGAAAGAGTGTGGAGAGAGTTTACGGATGAGAAGCAAATAAGAGTCGTCAGGTGTTTAAAATAAACCACATTTACAGGCATTTGATTAGTAAAGTTATTGTTTTTCCAGACTGCAAAAGGAGTGAGTGTTGACTTCCAGCACATTATAAATCTGTTTTTTAAAAACAGTACGCTGTAAATGGAAATACGCAATGACACTGTTTCAAGTTGGGGGAAGACTGAGTTTTTTTGCCGATGTACATTTTGTGAAGACTCCGTAGCAGTTAGCATGTGGTTTGTCCATTGTCTGTTTGTTGTCAGTGTTACTTAAAGGCCCCCCTAAAAAGACTGAATGGCCACATCTCATATGGCTTATTTCCACTTGACGCACATCCTTGCAAAGTATTAGCATTCACATTCATACCCCAGTGACGTTTGAAGAGAGCTTTTTTGGGTCAAACCTCTCCACAGTCTGAGATTCTCATGGCCTCCACCTGCCGCATGCTCTCCTCACAGAGTGCCTATACCAGGCTGGAAGTAAACCCAGATGAACATGGAGGGGTCTGTATATTTTGCAGATGTGTTATTCATCCTGCTATTTAAATTTGAGGCTGAGTGATATGAAAAGGAAGAGGCGTGTGCTAAATATGGCTAACTACGCAGCAGGTCATTGATCAAGCGAAACTGATGGTGGGATGATTGACATAACAGGATAATGAGAAAAATTAATTTCCTCTCTTACAGACAGTAAGTTCCTCTGAGGTCGGTGTGTTAGTCAGTATATAATGTAAAATATGTGCGAGCGTGTTAAGATGAGCCAGGATGTGGTTTGAATTAGTGCTGCTCTCATCTGCTTTTTGTGGCACTTTTAGCTTTGTAGAGATGATTTATTTTGCTTAAAAATGTCCCATTACATGTTAAGCATTGAGTTTGTTTCCCTTTACGCCAGATGAGATTTTCAACATCAAAGTAACGACTCTGTGTTTCTGTGTTCAGTACACAGCCCCTCTGCCCATAAAAAAGACAGAATACACTTTTATAAACCTAATGGTAAACTAAAGGGCTCTTTAGTCTTCTGATTTGTGTGTGTGTGTGTGTGTATGCGTGTGCGTGCGTGCGTGCGTGCGTGCGCGGGCTGAGCACATTTATTGATGGGTGAAAACAAAGTAGCAGCAGCAACGACCTTCAGTGTGCTTCACTCTCCTTAGGGAACTGACTGCAATAAAACAGCTGCAGATTCTGGGTCCATGTACACAAGAGCCCTTTTTAAAAAAGTACTGTTGCATATACACACGCACACACACACGGTTGATCCTGCTGGGGCTTGCACAGATGGTGTCTTCCCTGTTGTAGACATTGTTATCCATGTCTTTGGGACCTGAGCTGCATTTATATAAATTCTGCTTTTTTTTCCTCTTTCAGTTGTGCGGAAGTTGCAAGAATTTGAGCTGCCCTATGTATCCATTACCAGCTCGCGGAGCTCAGAATTTCACATAGTCTTACGGAAAAGGTATGCGCCTCCTCCTGTTCACATTATGAGTATGAATCTGATCATGTCTTGTTTTCTTTATCTGTGGTAAAGCTCTTGGTGTAGACATGTCAGAAGAGAAGGTTAAAGATGGGCAGCTAATCTGTTGTCACCCTCCTCTAAGAAGTGGCAAATGGTTTAGAAAAGCTGCCTTTTTTTTGTTGTCAGGGAGAATGATGATCATGACCTTCAGGTTTGGGACAGAAAATGTAATGAAATGACTGAATTCTACATCTACTTAAATTTCATCATTTTGCAGTAGGTATTCCTTACAGCTACAGCGTCTACAACAATCGGTTAAACTATCTATTGCACTAACAACAAGTTCATCTTTGAACCAGAACTTAACCAACACATGAAAAGACAAAATAACTGCGAACAAATTTATGTTGTATTTTATGTCGCTACAGTTCATTCGTTTACCCTTGGTGCAGAATCATAACCAATTAACTGGATAGCCAGAGCTCTGATGAATCATTTACACTGAGGTTTAAACTTGTTCTGAGGGTTCATTGACCACCTGATTTTCACTTTTTTTATATATGTAAAAGTTAGCCAGAAAATAAACAAATAGATTTAAACATTTTATATAATTTAACTTGTCACCTCACAAAAGTCACATTTCCAAGAGACTGTTGTGCTGCATTACGGCTTGTGTCACAAAAACGTGGAAAAAAGTAATAGAATTAGTCTTAATGTTGTTCTATTTGAGTGAAACTATATAAAGATACTAACTACTCATTCAGTTTCAAGCCTACAGTGCAGTCCGCTGATTTGTCCTCTTTTCGTCAAGATAACTTTTATCTGCTTCCTCCTCTTTCTCTTCCTTCATTATTCTGCCTCCTGTGGACTCTGGAGGTACACAGGATGTTTGCTTTCTTTCTGCCTTAAGGAAAGTCTCAGTCCTGCTGACCTAGTTTCACAGTGGAGTGTGGAAGAGTGAGGGGAAGAATAAATGTAGAGCTAACAAGTGGCGGTGGAGAAAAAACAGACCCCCAGTGTATGAGATCCAGACGGAGAGGAAATCTAAAAGCTCTTTTTAGATAAAACGTAGGGAGGAAAACCACTGAAAGCATTTCACTGAAAACCTAAAATGTATGATGCAGTTCTCTATTGCCAAGCTTTTTTTCAAAGCATCCACGAAATGAAAACAGGATTATGAATGAATGAATTATGTGGTATTTTAAGTCTTTGTATGCGGTAAAGAAGATCCAGGAGGTGGTTTGAACCAGTCCAACAAGCAAAACTATTTGTCTCATCAGGGTCTTTAAGTGCACTTTCCATTACATCTGATGAGACAAAATAAAAGGACTCTGATCCAAACACCGTGCTTCTGATTCCACCACCCATACTCTCTTGCTCCCTTCACCGCCCTGCGTTTTACTGGCCGTTTTTGAATTGCAGATGTGGCCAAGTAGCATGCTTAACATGTCCTCAAACAACTGCTCCATTCAACTGCTCCTAACAGCACCCCAGTCAAGCGCCTACATGTTAAATTTCACACCTTTGCTAAACTGTTGGGAAACATGAACACAAGGATTTTATTTAAGAACAAAAGTAGTTAAAAAAAATGGAACTGAGGCAGGAAAAATGCCTCAGTTATGATGTAAAAATAGTGTTTGCTTAAAACATTTTGCAACCAGCAGTGAGGAAGGGATTCATCTAAATTGTATACTGTTATGCTGCGTGATTTTTAAAACATAGACCCAGATCTGATTCTTCTGTCTCAGTCAGATAGAATTTCTTGAATTTCTTTTTCAACATCATGTTCTGATCCTCATCTGGCCTCAGGCTCTGACACATCTCTTTGCACAAACGTACAAGCAGTACTTGTAATATTGCTACAGTGCTGTGTGGAAATTATACTATTTCACTCACATCCCTTCAAACTCAGCTGCAAATAATTCGTCAGACAAATGTTTGCATTCCTTACTCACTGACTGAGCTGAGGAATTTCTCCAATAGTCACTTATTTCATGGATGGATTTTGACAGTACACTGGACAGTTTTTCAGCGACGTCTCCATTACCGCTTATTAATAAATACATAGTCCATAGAAATAGGTTTGTTGATGGGTTAATATATTGAAATGCATGGTACAAAGTCCATGTGATGTGAATAGGGCTTACAGTAGACTACTGAATACATGGCTAGCAGTCTTTTTTTCTGGCATCAATCTGATCAGAAACAAATAGTAGCATTATTAGTAGTAAGAATGCAGCTGACTCCTTTCTGCTGCATGTACATGGGTGTGAGAAAAGACCACATATTTAAAAGCAGACATTTTGGCAGTTGGCTGGTCTGGAGCATTCAGGTGTGTTAACACAATGCCCCAATCTTCCCAGGAGTGTACATCCCAGCAAAATTCACCCTGAGGTCAGATTGTTCATGGTCAGAAAAACTGAAGAAAAAAAAACCCCAAGAGCTACATCTCAGACCCTGCAGACTCTCTACACCAAAGTATTCTTGAATGTGAGGCCGTCTCACACTCAAGCTTGGCCAAAATTGGGGAACGCAACAAGACAAAAATCACAAGCACAGCAGCAAATCTACAACAAAATCAAGATGTTGCAGTGGCCCAGTCAAAGTCCAGAACTCAAGCTTATTGGATTGTTGTTGCAGGAGCTTAATATGGGTGACTAAACTATTGAATTGAAGCAGCGTTGTTAGGAAGAGTAGGCCAAAATTACTTCACAATGATGCCAGAGTCATACAGAAAATGATTACTTCAGGTTATTGCTGCTGTTATAAGCTTGTTCTTCTTTTTCACATGACTGCAGTACCCCCCTTAACTCTCTTCAAATCACTCAAAGTTGACAATTGGTGCTGGCTGTGTTAATTCTACTTTATTTGACCTTGTCTTTATCTTTTTTGTCTCCTCAGCTACTGGGACATGGCATATGATAGTGATGTAATGGAAAACAGAGTTGGCCTGAATTTGCTATATGCCCAGGTAAGAGGCTTCATCACTTAGGTAAACGAGACACTGTTTTAAATTAAGCTCTCGCTGAGATGTGCACTCAAGCAGAAAATTTAAATTAGACTTGATTGTATTTGTTTCCAGATTGCATCTGTTGTAATTTATTGAGCTTGCTTGGTGCCAGCCTCTCACCAAGAAAACTGAATCAGCAGCTGCTTCATCTTTGGATTGCCAATGCTTTTGTGCATCCCCTGGGTACATCCATTATCAAAATATTGGTGTCAGCTTGTTTTGACATTGCAACACCTTGAATCCTGTTTCTTTCTGCATCCTTCTTTCCGAAGAGATGTCCTTCCTATTGTAGTAAATTCCCTGTGCTGTAATAATGATTGTCTGGTTTTATTAAGCATTTTCGGGGTGGCAAGTTTGATTAAAATCTGCACTGCAAAAACTCAAAATCTTACCAAGTATATTTGACTTATTATTATAGAAAATTCACTTGTTCCATTGGCAGATTTTTTCACTTAATACAAAATATCTTTGCTTGAAATAAGTGAAAAAATCTCAGAGTGGAACAAGTGAAAATTCTGTGGTCTAAAAACAAGTTCCTATAGCTCACTGAAATGTTACTCTTTAGCTGTTTGTGTCTGATTTTAAGTGTGATGAGATTATTTTGACTAGAAATAAGTCAAATATACTTGGTAAGATTTTGAGTTTTTGCAGTGTGTAACCTTTGAGCGTTGCCTCTGTGAAGCAGAATAGTGTGAACGAGCTTGTGTGTGCGTATTTTGCTGAGCTGTACTGTTGACGTGGCATTTTCAGTGTCGTTTCTCCTAGCAAAGGAAACTCCATCCATCCATTCACTTCCGCTTATCCTTTTCAGGGTCGCGGGGGGCGCTGGAGCCTATCCCAGCTGCCTTGGGGCGGGGGGCGGGGTACACCCTGCACGGGTCGCCAGTCTGTCGCAGGGCAAAGGAAACTCATTGACCTGAATTATTGTATTTATCTGTGTAGAAAAATAAACTTCCTGTTTGTTGCCTCACCAGACAGTATCTGACATTGAGCGAGGCTGGATACTCGTCAACAAAGACCAGCACAGGCAGCTCAAATCGTTGCAGGAGAAAGGCTCCAAGAAAGAAGTAAGCAAGGACGCCTCTGTCGATGCTTCTGCCATTTGAATTTTCTTTGCCAGTTGCCACTTGAATCCAGCTGATGCTCAGAAATGTCCTTGTGCTAGGACAAATCTGTAGACCACAGAGAATACTCCCTCAACTCCCGAAATTAACCTTTCACCCATAATATGCATTTTTAAACACATCCCAGGAGAGAACTTCAGATTTTTCTATCAGGGATTAGGTAAGCCTTGAAAAAAAAACAAAAAAATTGCGTCTAAAAATAGTTTTTTTGTCTTTCTTTTTTTCCCTCAGTTCATCCATCTAGGCCAGACCCTCAAATATTATGGCTATATTAAGTTTGACCCTTGTGTCACTGACTTCCCTGAGAAGGGCTGCCAAGTCATCGTCAGCGCCGGAAACAATGAGCTCAACTTCCACGTCAAGCTGCCTAATGAACAGATGAAGGAGGGAAGCTTCAAAGTTACCCGCATGAGGTGCTGGCGAATCACATCTTCTGTAAGTGGAAGCGTGTCTGCATGAGAGTGACCATAAGTGAGTTCAAGTATACCTATATTTTATCAAGATGAAGGTGCTCCTGTTTCTAAAGTGACCTGTGTACAAACATCCTATCAGCATTGCACCAGAAACAAACCTTAGTTAGTTTTCTTTTGTTTTTTTTTAGCATTAACAGCTAGCTAAAAATGCTTAGCTCCACACCATCCATCGTCATCAGTCCAATTACCCAAACACACTGCCCACACAAGGATAGTGCTGAATTGATCTTTTGTATTGATTAACACCTAAAACAGTATTTGAACTGCAAATTGTCTATTGGAAAGAGCAGATTCATGCACTGAGGGGAAGCAACTCCACACTTCTGTAAACAGTTACATATGTAGAAAAAAGTGTAAATGTCAAGTTTTATTCCTCGTGCTTATACGCTGAATGCAAAGTAGAACACTGGATACTACATACACGCTTCAGTTTTAGTCTGAGTAGGGTTTTTTTTTTCATAATTTCAAGCCAGTTACTGATTTTAGTCCTTTTACCCTCAGACATGTTGCAGTCACTCCAGGCAAGCACAGCAGCCACCTTCAGTTTGAACTTATTGGTGTCTCAGCCTGGTCGTCTGCTTTTTTTTCATGCCTTTGAATTAATGCTGTCACTTCCTTCAGTAGTTAAGTAATAAAATAACATCGGTGTGTCATGTCCACTGGTTGCTATGCTATTAAGGTGGAGTACTTCTGGTCATGAGCTGTCCCTCCTCCATGCTTCCTCTTTCAGTCACTGAATGAAACTATTATTTTTATCATTAGTTTGCAGAACTTTGTTAAAACATACCACTTGTACAGTCTGTTCTTTACCTTTTATAATAACAGAAAACTCAAAATCAGTCTAAATGCCAACTCTCCATCATCTGAGCCATCTGTCATTTACTAGCTAAGTGTTTTTGCATCTTGAGTACTTTGTCTGTTAAAGTGCTGTATCTCACACACAATTCCTTGTAGATTATCTTATTCTGAAGTGCAGAAGAACCACTAGAAAAGCTATCAGACAGTATTAACAGCTCCAATAACACTGAATTAAAAACATTGAAAGTGGGTTTTTTGGCAGGGAGTCTAATGAAAGTGTAACGGTGCTACATCACACACCAAAGAGTTAATGCATGAAGGTTCTGTTTCAACTGTGACCTTAGATCAGTCGATCAGCATGAGATGGTGCCAGAGTCCCTCGAGCAGATGACTGTGATTGATTGATCGGGCTAACATATTGCTGGTCCAATGCCCAGCATGTAATGAGTGTTATCTGTTGCGTTGATGGCGAGGGGGGAAAAAGGAACAAAAACCATTTCTTGTTGTTATTTCCTCAAATGTTAGAGACGGAAGACTGAGTCACTCTCAACTGGGCGTCTGTCTCAGCAACAAAACAAAAAAACTCCAAAAACCAGGAAGGAAAACAGAAGCCTGTGTAATTTAAAGAAATCAAAACAAAACAATGACAGAACTCATTATCATCATAGCTCGTTATACAGCCCTGGTCATACCATCAGGACTGGTTTGGGGATAAAGCTGTTTTGAGAGAAGTGGGCATATAGGTTGGTCGATGAAGTTTCAGATCCATATTTATTCTGGAAATGTGAAAAATAGGCCGATATTATTATTTTTTTTCTACTTTTTTCAATACTTCTAGATTATCATGCAAAAGATTTTCTATGAATATGTTGAAGAAATCAAACTGAATGATTGAATAGATAAATACTCATTTGCAGCACACATATCATTACATATCATTGTGCTAATTATATTTAATCTCATTTTTAATGACTTGGGTGTACAGATTTTAAATTATTCTTCATTTTCTGTCATCCACACAGGGTCAAACGTATGCGTACACGCTCATATATAAAACATTGCTCAAAGCTGAAAATCTATGTACCAGTACCACTGGCAGCGAAACAGCCCCGGAGCATGATGCTACCACCACCGTGCTTAAGAGCTGATACAGTGTGCTTAGGTTTGAAAGCCTCACCTGTACTCCTCCAAATATACCTCTTGTCATTGTGGCCAGATACTTCAGTCTTTGTCTTGTCTGACCTTGAAACTTTTCTCTAGAAGGTATTTGGTTTGTCTGTGTGGGCAGCTGCAAATTCCAGTTTAGGTTGATGGTATTGATTTTGAAGCAGGGGGCTCTTTCTTGGTCAGCACTCTCTCTGTCTGTGTCGATGTACTTTCAGTTTTAACTCATTATCTGGGAATCTGCAGTTACTTTGAAATGGCTCCAAGAGACCTCGTGTAAACTTACAATTCTCCTTCTTAGATCTTAGAACAAACCAATGAGTGCTATCAACAAAATGCTCTTTGTATTCAGTCAGAAACGAGAAGTTACTAGACCTTGGTAGAACCTTCAGCACTACTTATTAAAAGATTTAACTGAGTGCATGTATATTTAAGCCTGTATGTATATTTCTAACCCTCTGGGGATTAGAGTGGTGATTAAAGATGTATAATTATTCCACCATGGAAAAAGAACAAAGGAAATCATGAAAAGTACCAGATTATCATGATATTCATCCACATGATGAGTGGATGTAAACTTCTGAACATAAGTGTAGTTTTGGTAGATATTTGCAGACAGTGGAGTTAAGATAACAAAGACCAGAAATGCTGGAAAGCCTCGTGTTTTTGATTACATCAGCGCTTGACTATTTTTGTGCGCAGATAGGATTCATGGTCTTTGACCACCTTTTATTTGCTGCATCACAAATAGCCAAAGATATTTAGTATCAGCTATACAGATTTTGTCCTTTCTATGCAATACTAAATACATTTGATCCCCCTTTAAAAGGTTACAATTTCAAATGGGCTAAATTTAAGTCATTTTATTTATTTATTTATTTATTTTTTTTAACCTTATTTGAAATTTTGGCTTTTAAGCCATCTAGAAAAACGGCTTGTTTTGGGCATGTAAAGCATCCCATTAACCAGTATTGTGCATGAAACTGAAAGCAGAACAGTCTATTTTACTGCTGGGAAAAGCATTACTTGAAGCTCTACCCGCATCATTTCTGCTGCCATTTGAAAGATGGAACATTTAAAAATGTCATTTGAATGGAGATTGGGCAAAAAAGTTCACTTTTGTACTGCGTTTGTTTGAGCAGTACAGTCATTATGTGTATCACAGAAGCTTTTATGATTCTCTAAAAGTTAATGATGTGGACACGTGGCATCACATCTAAAATCGCAGTGCATCTTAGCTTGTGTGATTACAGACTGAGCCCCCACACTGCCAGGCAGGGGGATTAATTCCTGAGCTCATTCTCAGAGGTCAGAGTCATTTAATGAGTCCTTTCCTTAGCAGCCAAATATTCAAAACATCTCATTTGTTGTAACTCTGCAAGACCCCCCCCATCCGTCGCAGCCAAATTACATCCGGAAGAACCTACAATAATAAACAGTTAGCATGTGCATGTGTGTGCATGTGTGTGCATGTGTGTGCATCTGTGTCAGATCTTTGTTTGTCTTGCATTTCCACTACAGCTACTTTCTGACCCAGAGAGGAAATGCTTTGTAGTGAAGGGCACACACTGCTTAAACGAGGATAGCGGGCTTATTTCTAGGGAGCGTAACACACCCATCACAAATATTTCTTTCATTGTTATCTTTTATGTTATCTTTTAGCCTGCCTGTCATTTGTGATGCAGGAGCTCAAGAATAGCAGCTTAAGGAGAAGACATGCAGGGTAAGAAATGAGATTTAGCTGCTTACATGGACCTCCAGTGACGGAGAAGAACAGCAAGCTTATCCTCCGCTTAAAATTGGAAGTTGGATGCTGGTGAAAAAATGTTGAAATCAGTTTCTTTGTCATTCTCAAATGTAAACACAGGAAGACAAATTGAAAGTGGAAAGAGGGCAAGGCCACAACAGAATAAGTAAATCAGATAAGAGAAGGCGACTTCTTTTTTTGTCTTTGCTTTTTTGTCACTGCAGCAAGTTCCAATTGCCAACGGTACAACCAATCCCTGCAGCTCGGGTCAATTTGAGATTAAATTGGAGCTGTCCTTCGAATACCTGATGAGCAAGGACCGCCTCCAGTGGGTCACCATCACCAGCGACCAGGTAGGAGGATGATGGATAGTTACATTTTTATATACATAAACTAAAAGATCATTTTTTCCTTCGTGTATTTAGAATTTTTTAGCTTCTTAAGGTACTGTACATAATCCTCTTTAGTGCTCATTGGATTACCTCAAAACTGCTGCGGCTCAAAGCTGAAAACAGCCGTGTTGTTTTGTTTTATCATAGTTTATTAAAGCTGAGAGTTTTGTAGAAGTGTTGCGTGCAGCTCATTATGTGGTTTTGTTCTTTTTCAAGCTGCGCAGGCTTGCTGCTTTATGTCTGACTCATTTTTGTGTGGATGTGTTTGCAGGCTATCATGATGAGTATCTGCCTCCAGTCTATGGTGGATGAATTAATGGTAAAGAAGTCTGGTGGCAGCATAAAAAAGGTTCGTGTTGACTGCATTTAACAACATTATGCCATCATTTTGTTTTCCATACACATCACATAAATGTATATGTCATTAATCTATAGCTTTGACATTTATTCTGTCACATTTCAGATGTTGAGGAAACGACACAATGGCTCCATCCACCGGTCTGACAGTCAGCAAGCTGTGAAATCTCCCCCTCTACTGGTGAGAAACGGGATAGCATGCCAAGTTTTTCATTCTCAGCTATAGCTTTTTTTTCTCTCCCCTGACTGTTTGTTTTTTTTCTTGCGCTGCAGGACTCCCCTGATCCAAACCGTGAACAAATTGTCAAACTCTCAGTGAGTACCTTGTCTTTTCTTTTTTTTCTTTGTCATTTTTACTGAATAGCTACTGAATATTCCAATAAATTAGCATGAGCTAAACATTAATTATACTTAAATTGCTTATTCCATATAGACCAAGCTGACCTCGGTGTCTCTCAGAGGGATCAGCGCCTCCAACTCGGCAAACAACATCAGCAACTATGCTTTCGAGGGAATCGGGGACGATGACCTGTAACCTACAATTCCCCTTCCTCCCCTTTTCATTCCACTGTTAGCGACAAAGATTACAAGCTGAGCTGAGCCGAGCCGAGCCGAGCGGTCCACGCAGGCGTCCGATTCTGCAAGATTGTAGCTTCTTCCTGGAGAATTTACTGCCTTAAGCTCTCGTTTAATCTTTGACGGTGACCTTTCATGTTTTAGACTCTGAAGGGCAATCTTGATTTGCATTTTAGTTACAATCATCATATCATCGAGCTCTCTTATTGAACTTATCATGTCGTTAACGTACGTTATTCTAAGATCCTGGATTCTTCCCTGACTGGCTGCATGTCCGTTTCCAACCAGAGAGCCAACTGTTTGGTTAGACCCGGCACTAGTGAAGATATAGCACAACCGGACGTGACGGTTCTGGAAGTGACCCGGCATATTTCTGAGAATGTTCTCTTTAACTCAGACTGTAGAATATTTAGAGCAACTGCTTAGCTGCGTGACGATCAATGTTCGGCTTTGCTATATACCAAAATGCTTCCTCTGATGTCAGTGGTCCTCTTGTGCGTCATGCTACATGTGTGCCAAGTTCACAGATATCATCAGCGGGGGGGTTCATCTTATATTAGACATTAGAGTCACTCGTATTAAGATGTAGTTC
>VOQK01030068.1:0-11982 GCA_015052645.1 Benitochromis conjunctus | reverse complement strand
ATTATTACATACATTGTTTAGTGCTTACAACCATTTTGATACTTAGGTCTTCCTTTTCAGAGACTTGGAAGTAATTCAACAAGCTAACATCATTTTAAATATAAGGACTTAAAAAAAAAATAAAAAATACTTGTAGGTAAGTACAAGTGCCGCAAGACTAGAACTCCTGTAGTTCATGAAATGCTGCATTTCCTCCCTTGAGATGCTCTTCCAGGCTTTACTGCAACTGTCTTCAGTTTCTGCTTGTTTATTTGTCTTTCTGTATTCAATTTTGCCTTCAGTAACAGAAAGGCTGCTCTACTACATTGAGATCAGGTAACTAACTTGGCCACTGAAGACTATCCAATTTCTTTACCTTGAGAAACTCTTGGGTTGCTTTGGTAGTATGCTTCAGTATCCATTTGCATTGTGAAGTGCCAAAGAGCTTTGCATTATATGGCTGAATTCGAGCACAGCACAGGCCCATACATGATGCGACTACTTCTATCAGAAGTCATATCATCTCTAAAGACAAGTGACCTGAGGGTTTTTCTACACACTTACGCAGCCAGGCTTTCTTTGCATTAGCTGGCTTGACTTAAAACCCCAGTTGGAAAGAACGGCTATCACGATGGCAGTTAACAGCTTTCTCTACTAAGGCCAGCTTTCAGCTTCATGCTTTATGTACCTTCACTTTAAAGAAAAAGGTCATAGGACTTCTTTCCCACAAAAGTGATCCCTATGAGTGCCACCTAGTCACAGACAGATGATGATGGTGATAAAATGGTAGTTAAAAATCCATAAAGAACAGTAGTGGGATGCGGTTTGTGGCTCAGCTGCAGGGGAGGGGTGGAGCAGTGGGTTCAGGGGGCAGCACTAGGGGAGGCTGGATGTCACAGCTGACCATTATTATTTCCATCATGTCTCCCTTATTATATTTTAAACCACTATTCACCAAGCGACACTGCGTGAGTTATGTCATATCTTCACAAGAACATTAAAAGAAATAGAACAGTGAAATGCAACACCGATACAAATAAAAAGATTAATGCTACTGAAAATTGTTATTTTGGCGATCTAGCACAAAGAGCAATAAAAATAAAAATTTTAGTTCAAGTTAAATATTTTTATTGCAGTGGCAGCTGCACATTAGGGCGCCGAAACTTTAAACTGAAACATTTAAACATTCACATCTGCTGTCTAATAAGGAAAATGGGAATCAATTTAATTTGTTGGCAGATAAAAAAAAAAAGTGACATTAATTTTACTGATTGAATAGATATTCTTTGTGAGAATTCTGTGTTCTAATAGCTGCAATTCCAGCAGTGCAAGAGACACTTTAATCTACTAGTAACATTTATACATCAGCAAATCAATACATATTCACTCCTGTGACAATATCATGGACAGTTTGCGCTTCATACAGTGGTTTTATTAAGGTACAGCCTTACCACTTGCACATGTAAAATGTATTTCCCCAGCAGAGAATCTGCTAAAACATGCTGCGAATAAAAGACTTCAAATTGATGCACTTCCAGGTAATTTTAGACTGAAACTCAGAACACAACTGACAAGGTTGCTTTTCATAAGTTATTACAGTGATCTAGGCAGGTAAAAAGGCAACAGAACACTCTGACTTCAACCTCAGCATTACTCTAACCTACTAATCTCGGATCATAGTATATTCCTCTGGTTCCATTGGCAGCCCTACATGACCATGCCATAACAGTGTCTCCATTATGTTTGAGGGATGATGTGATCATGAGCTGTTCCTTTCCTTCTGCATTTTACCCTTCACGTCATTATAGCACAAATTAATCTTGGTTCCATCTGTCCAAAGACACAAAGATGCTTTTACGCATTTTCTGGCAAAGTCAAATGTCAGCTTTTTAAGAATGATATACCGACCTGCTTGAAAATGCTCTTGACTTGGCTAGATGCTGGAAAGGTTTTCTCCGAACCAAGGAAAGAATTCTGTGATGATCCACTAGTCTCAAGCACTTGTAAAGAAGGCAACTGGATTTCTTTAGGTTAAAAGAGGTCCAGCTACTCGAAGTAGTCCAGCTGTCTTCTTTGAAAAGAAGACAGCTGGACTCAAGACTCTCAAGACTACCACGGCGTGGATGACTGAGAATCGAAATCATCTGCTTTCATTGCCTTCAATTGACCTTTAGTGTTGTTGTGATACCCAGTGCATTGTTGGGCATGTACCAGACTGTTGATTTGACCACTCCTAAAGTTTTAGTTTTTTCTCTGTGATAGGCATATTTTGATTTCTTAGTGTAATGACAGACTCTTTTTCTTACATCAACATCTCTTGAGCTACCAAATGTAAGGTCAACACTGGGAATCAACTCAACTGGCTATAAAACTCTAAATCAAACAATAAATATGTGACAGAGTCTTCTCTTCTGCACACTGTTGGCTTCATTACTTACAAGAGAAAAAAATGGAAAAGGATATAGGCCAGTATATTAAAAAACAAACAAACATAAAAACAACTTAACTTACTAAAGATGGAAATCAGCATCGGTGCCAATGGTAAAGCACTGGTAAAGCTTTAAGCAACAACAATGGACAAATACATCTGGCAAGCTTTCTGACACAAATACAAAGACCTGAACTATGTAGGGATATAAAACAATACAGCTTGAGTGAAGGAACTGGAGGGACACTTGACTGTGATTAGCTGTTCGGGTAGTTTAGATCCAACACAAGAAATGATCCCGTCTATAACTAACAATTTCAGAAATTATCTGTGCAAAAAAGTGACATCTTTATAGGGACATTTTTGACTACAACGGGTTAATGGGTGGAGCACAGGGTTTTGGATGAGGTGAGCAGGGAAGTCTTTTGAGGATTATGAGATTAGGATCTATAATAGGTCCCAGGGTGATGACCATTAGGATGGGTTGATTCTGCAGCCCTACCATCCTCACAAATGACAGACTTAGATAAAGTATCACAATCACTTGTTAAATTATGATGCTTTGAAATTAATGAACAACCGAGAAACTGAATTCAATTGATACTCTGTGGATCATACCATGACACTGATGACATCATATCCAAACGCAATAGAAATACAGCTTGCAACTGCCTGCTAAACACAAAATAAATCACATAAATTTAGGTTTATCAGAAAAACTGTATCCACAAAAAGCAAGAAGAGGGCTTAGTTTTTACTTAAGCTTATTAGAAAGAAAAGTGAAAATTGTTTACATTTTACCTTAGAATTGTGTCATTTAAACAAAGTCAAACCAGATGATCTGTTCTGTATGGGGTAAATATGGTTTACATGTTTCTGGTATATTTATTCTACAGTCATCTTGGTCATGTTGCGACAGTGCCACTGAGTGAAAAGACAATTTAAAACCTTACATAGCATGTTTCATGACTGTAAAGCCAGTAGATAGTCACAGTTAAACAAGCACATGATGCAAGTGGCCATAAAGCTAGTGTCTTTATGTCAGAAATGGAAAAATCCTCCGAACTAACAGCAAAATGGAAACACTCAACCTACACCTATGTACTAGTATGCTTAGTTATTCAACTCTTTTCACTGATTTTCTGTTTAAAAAAAAAGAAAAAAAAAAAAGATCAAGATGACATTTTAAAAACACAATTAATGATTAACTATAGTGGTTCAGGCACTGGACTGTGACCCAGGAGTGAAATTCAAAGGTTTTATCAGCTGCTCCAGGACGAAAGAACCACAGTAGGTATCATTTATGTGATACAAGAGTGACTGTGGTAACATTAAAATATATAAATAAATAACTTCTGCTACTATTACTTCTGCAACAAGTTACTTGTTATTGTCACAGTATAGTAAGGGTTATTGGTGAGGTGGAAAAATATAATAAATCATCCTTATCTATATACAAGCCACTACAGGACACGTAGCTGTGATAATACAAAAAAAGCTATGCTCAAATCTGGATTAATTTTACATTTACAGCTGTTGTCAGAAAAGTATGTACACTTATCATAGGTGTGGTTATTGTAGTAATTCTGAGCTTTTAATTATTTATTTGAACTTTCTTTATTTTTGTTGGAATTATTTTACACCACACTTCCTTAAGTAAAATCTCACCACCAGATGTCAGAAAATTCGAGATTACAGTCAACTGAATTCTGTTTTCTTACCACTTCCTGCCAAATAACTATGGCAGACATCTGTCAATGGCTGCACGTTTATTTACTCTGGAGGCAGTTGTAAAACTTTGTGAACGGAGTCGACGAGTCAGTGACGCTCACTTCTATCCAATGACAGTGATACTGAGGTGAGGTGTTGAGGATATCTTGGACTTTTCTGTTGGTCAGGGCTGCTGTTTCTAAGTGAATTAATTGTCATGCGATGCGAGAATGTAATCAAACTGTTTATCAGAGGGAGAGTGGGATTTTTAGGACATATGTCTGTGAAGGTTCTCAGTCATCCAAGTCATTGTAGTCTAAGGAGCTTTGAAAGAAAAGCGTCTGGACTTCTTTTAGTTGCTTGAAGACGTTTCACCTCTCATCCGAGAAGCTTCTTTAGTTCTAAGGTCAAATGGTGGAGAGTCCCAGATTTAAGCCTTATGGGAGTGTCCCCCCCAAGAGGGACAATGGGGGGGGACACTCCCAAGCCTTATGGGACACTCCCATAATTACAAAACGCAACAATATTGGGAATAAATAAACATGTTTATGCACATTTTTTGTGTGTTAGAACCCCAACTTCAGTTTAAGAGATGAGAGGTGATGTGAGGAGGAATAGGATGGGGTGGAAATAAGAGAAGCCAGCAGTGGTGAAGGATACAGATGAAGAGGAGGAAAATTACATAGTGAGAAAGATGCAAAACTGTTAAATAGTCATAAATATTTTGAAAGAGTTACATATAATCTTTAAATTAAACATATATGTAACATATAAGGCATGCATATAAGGCATGCAGCCAGCCTTTAGCCACACAGATAAAACGTGATTAGGCAGAACAGCAGTTTTCATCTAGGCCAGTGTATTCCAGATGGCAGGGCAATACGGTGGCTTACAGAAACCAGTACCCACTCCTACGCATCTTCAATAGATTAATTCTAAGTTCATGAGAATGCACTAATTGTTGAAAGATGTAATTACACTGCAATAAATGTATATTTATGAGTAAAACCTTTTTCTATAAAAATAAAAATACTTAATGTACCTTTAATAAATTTTAAAAACAAGAATTAGGAGCACGGGTTTGAACAGGCTTGCATAAGAACAACAATTGCAATTCTCTAACATTATTTGCCTCAAAAATCCAGCATCACCTCATCTCAGTTTATCATACCATCTTACCTAGTTCAGTAGTAAACTGCTGTCCGGTGGCTTCCATATGTCCTAGTTCTCCATCCACCCTGTCTGAGGGCAGTCGTTGTGACCTTGCTGCAGTCCTGTACATAAGAGAGTCCATCTCTCCATTCTGGAGTCCATTATGAGGAACCCTCAATGTCGAGACAAAGTGAGGTCCTCCTGGTAGAGGAGCTTTAAATGTCATGGCTTTGCTCATTCTGTCACCTAAGCCATGTTTTCCAGGTCCTACGCCCACTTTCTTCTGCTTTTGAGTGGGTCCTGATCCTCCACTTCCAATCCCAAGAACAGTTCCTACTCTCACCCCCACAGTTGAGCCACTAGTTCTTTTCTTTTTTCGAGCTTCAGCTCTAGCTCTTGAGTCATCTGTTGCAGAAAGGTGGCTAGGGATGAAGAGCTCTCCACGGTTTTTGGGAACTTTGGGACGTTTGTGCGAGTGCAATCTTGAGCTATTGAACTGATCAATAAATTCTTCACAGTGTAGTAGATGGTGTTCTGGCTCCCAGGTGTCCTCTTTACTTCCATAGCCTTTCCACCTAATTAGATACTCCCACTTACCCTTCTTATTCCGCCTTTTATCAACGATCTGCTCCACCTTAAAAAAAAAAGAAAAAAAAAAAGGATACAACATAGAAGAACAGGTCATTAGACAATTTTGTAATGACAAAAATGATCACAAAATTTGTAATGCATTTCTGTTTGAGTATCTAACCCCGTTTTTATTTCCAATATTTAATCAGTCACAAGTATGACAGGAGTATTAAAGATTCTCAAAGTTCACAGTTCAGATAATACCCCAGCACCACCTCCCAGTTTCTTCTGGGAACCCATTTGAGTTATGCAGCAGCCCAACCTAAAAGCAACACACTCAGATTATAGTCAGTACGTTAAAAAAAAAAGCAATTAAAAATGGGTGTTGGCACCATGGTGTCACACATTTATTTGTGGACTTCTGTCCTGAAGCCTGAACGTGAGTATTTTAGCCATCATCACTTCATAGTCTTGAAACTGGATGTGACAAGTGGAGACTTGATCCGACTGCAGGAATGAAGGTTACTGCATGCTCACATGGTAGCAACTTGTCACTCTGGACCATCTTCTCACAGACTTAGTATAGCAGCTTCTTTTTATGGCAACTAGAGGAATATCCTTCTGCAGGACCACAACTTAAATGATTAACAAAGCGTGTGAAGGTTTCATTATTTTAAGAAATGTTTTAAGGCAGGGAGTAAACCCACATGTGAAAAATGACTGTTCATTTTTATATGCCATCACTGGTAAACAAGTAATTAACTTTGATCGGTTTAACTGCAAAATGTTGATTTTATATTTAGAAGTCAAACGCAAGTACATTTTCATGTCATTTTTGTCTGTAGACAGTTGCATATTCCAGCAGTATCACAGCTTCATCATTAAGAGAAAGTGATATAACACCACAGCGGTGTGTAATGTTGAGAGAATATATAAAAGTGCCAGTGTCTGTGTCTTAGTAGATTCGACCGTAGTTATCATATTGAAAACTTTAGATGACTCCTTTTTCGATTTATTATGATCACAACATTTTCAGAAAACCTGGCCTTTGACCTTGAAGTAATTGGGATTCAAACTTCTTAGAAGCTGCACATATGATATCGATTTGAAAAGCTGAAGTGACTTCTTGATTTATTGCGTTCGCAAGATTTTCAGAAAACCTGACCTCTAATCTTTAACCTTGAGGTTGAGATCACTGAGATTCAAACTTGTCTGAGATTTTTAGCACATGCGCCTATGGTTTCATTTTCAAAAATCCAAAATCGCCTCGTTCTTCCATTCAGAAACGTAGGTGTCCACACTGCGCGAACACCCACCCACTGGGTGTGGTTACGACAACACCCAATCAGCTTCTAAAGCTGAGAGGTAAAAATAAAACATTGCTTGCAGCCAAAACTAAAAATAGAAGGAATGAAATCGATTCCAAAACTAAAGTTTTGTTCTTACTGATATTCATCAAGGATACTCAAATGATTCAGAAGTAATATTCCAGGAATGTTGAGTTAATTTCTGAGAACTGATTGGTCAGTAGACTGATTTCATACCTGTTGATCACTTGAACATAACCTGCTCCATATTAATTTAGCTCTTCAGCATAAGTTACCATGTACTCAAGAAAAAAACCCAGCTACGTAACACTGTTACCTTAGCGTTGACTGTGAAGTTACCTGCTAACCAATAAGCCACCTTTCTTAAGAGCCCAGTGGCAAATCAAAAGGACACTGGGTTCAAACCCATCTAAGACTTAAGTCAAGAGTAGACTTCCTGGTTAAATAAGGATTAAATAAATTCCTATTTCATAGTACAGGCCTCTGGTAATGCTTGACATTGGGCTGAAACCTGGTTAATCATGAAAATAAACAGCAGAACTATTTTACTTAACTTGATGATCATGCACCTTCAGAGGTCCGACTTTATGTCATGTACCAGACTTGCACATATCTAAAATCAAACGCTAATGGGCACACTGAATTCCCTGACCATATTTAGCATGTTTCTCAGAAGATGATCCCTTATATTCTGAAACATTGCCAAGGAGTGCCAGATCATTAAAAAAAGAGAAACATTGTGTGACATGTGTCAAGTTCAAGATAAGGGCTAACTCTCTGTAGAAGAAAGATAAGAACCAGGGTGAAGCCAAGATGAGCTGCAGGCTGTTTTCACGATGAAACCTTAAAAATGGGCTTTTTGAAGCCAAACACCAGAAGAGCCAGTGTATTTTATAATTCTACAGAGGCGAGAGGAGGGCAGGTGGCATATGGGCAAAAGAAGAAACCTTTACATTTAATTGGAAATCAGTTATTTGAGAAAAATACAGAGGTGTGTATAATTGGTCTTGGCAGGGGTCTAAAATCGAAGTGCTTCTGAAGTCATTGTTACAAAATGAATAAATTCAAGAGTAACAAAATAGAAATTCAACTGGTACAAAGCAAGCACACACATATCACATATATGCTTCTCTGAGTGTCAGAAAGAAACTATCTCAGATTTAATAAAAATAAATAAATAAATGACTATAGTCAATAGTTGTCATTCCTTTCTAATCAAAACCAAGGATGGAAGTAACTTGTTGCTGCATAAACAATACAAAGTTCATGGTGCTCTTAATGTGGAATCGTGATTGTGGTATACACAATGTGTGACTAATCACGTAAATAATGAAACGACTCATTAACTTGCACTTCAATTTGACTGCATTCAACTTGATTCGCAAAGGTGTTGATTAGACTGAAGGTGAATTTACAAGTCAATAGAGACTTTCACATGAAAGAAAAAAATTATTATGCAACATGATATTTATATAATTTTATGTACATAAATGTAATGTTATGTTAAAAATACATTTATGTATCTTATGTTACATTGATGTAACTTCTACTGGTTTTCACTTTCCCACAGACATTGTGATATTGCAATTTTTCTAAAAGAAAAAACACAATATCTTTACATAAAAGCTACTGAGTACAAAACATACAATAGCAACAAAATGTCACCGCCACACAAAACTGAGGGCCTCACTCTCTGTCCGATCCATCGGTCCATCACAAACAGCCACACGCACATTATCACATCACAGAGAATACATAACACCCATAATAACCACATCACACCAAAAACAAGTCATACATACACAGCAAACTAAAACATCTCAGTAAAATCCGCCACCAATGGCCTTTTGTTAAAACGTACAAATAAACACAAGATCCACTGTTGATACTTTTAAAGCTCAATTATGTGGAGCATCAAAAGGTTGAGATTTCATAATAATCACTGCCAGATGTGAGAGCACATTCATGCAATAAAAAAAAAACAAAAAAACATACAAAAATAGCACATCCTCAGGTATCATGTGAGGATCTCCTAGTTTTACAGCAGTCAAGTTGCTCTTAAAACAAATGCTGAATTTAGCTTTTGTGTCTTTTCCTGCCAATGACAAGAAAATTAAAAATATGAAATAAATATCCATATGACTTTTTCCTGAAGAAACAGGTTTTGAGTCATGAGACTGGTGCTAATCGGCTGGAAGGTTTTTATCAGAGGCTTCAGTATGGCTGTGGTAATAACTGCTCATCATGTTCTCAGATGTGCCGCGCACATTAACAGAAATAAACAGCCTTTGATGGGTGAGCTGCAGGGGTGGCAGCGAAATGAACAGATGATTAGGTTGCTTACAGTCTAAGATAATGTCAGACTAAGCAGCCAAGCAGAGCGATACATGCAGAGAAGAGAAGCAAAGATAAAACCTGAACATGGTGTGCACTTGCATACACAGACAGGAGAGATTAGAAAACTCTTGATGCTGAAGCATCTGCTGCAGAGAATGACTTCATGTGTGGCATCATTGTGCAATGTTGAAACATTGTTCTTGCAATAAAACTGCATCTATATTAGGCTGTCAAATCTTTCTTGGGATAACACCATTTTACTGTTAAACTTGCATCAACACTATAATTTCCTGGTCATGTTCAAAGAAACTTGTGCCCACAGTACAAAAGTCTAACCAAACGAATGACGAATAAATCTCTTCTTCACGCTCTTTTTTTTGGGGGGGGGGGGAAACAAAACAAAAACAAAATGTGCACTGCTGCCACAATCTGGGAAGTGGGATAGACAAGAAAAGTCTAACAAGATAAAAACACAATTTCAGCTAAGATGCACTAAGATTCACTTAATAAATTGGGACTGCTCAAAATGTCATTTGACAACACTAACATAAATTTAATTTGTGACCTGCGTACATTATGTTCAGCAATATCAACATAAAATTAATGATTATTGACAAAGTTAAGGCACTGCAACCACCACTGGAGACTTGGAAATTTGTAGTTTTTTGCATTTCAAATGGAGTAATTGAGGGCAGTATATTCCAGTAAGCACATTTCACAAATCACTACAAAAATGTTTCAGAGTTCATCTAGATAAACACTTTACCAAACACTGAACTCAACCTGCTAAGACAGGAAAACTGAGCACATCCAAACAAATCAACCATCCAAGCTACACCAACAACCTACAGTGTAAACAACATCCCCCGAAGGCATCATTTCCACAGCAACTAGAGTAGAAACATATGACACTGATCTCATTTAGGAAAAGTAGAAATTGGAGCTGCCTCGGAACAAAGGTTCTTAGCTGACAAGTAGTCTAAGCAGTAGCTTAAAACGGTTTTTAACTGCATTATGTGTTATTAAATTTTAATTATAGGTTTGAGAGCCATCATAAAAATAATTGGAATTCCATGGCTGAGAAAGAATATTGTAAGTAGCAATGTTTACACTGTACTATATTAAAGAGATGTGAATGAGAAAGTGAATGACAAGAGTTGAGATGCTGAGACAAACTGATGCGTAAGGCTCAGATTGGTAAGGGCAGTGTAAGCGCGGCGGGCAGTGAGGAGGGACATTCATGCTCAAACTTGGAATGAAGCAACCGTGCCTAGTGTGAGCACACCCTAAAACATACACTTCACAGGTGCACAGATGAAATAAGCTGGCTGCCAACAGGAAAGGCAAAAGAAGTAAAGATCCTGAATGTTCTACAACAACCAGCAAGGAGACTGCCTGTCCACACAAGCGTTTGTGTCCAGAGGTAATGGTAACTGATGATTCATGGTATCATCGGATCAAAATAGACATCAAATTCCTGATAGCGCTACATGTTTTTTTTTAGCCATGAGCAAATGAATGTTTTCTTGCCTTGCCACCATCCAGTAACCAAAAGATGATGTGGCTTTGTTCTAGTAGTTCATAGTTACAGCTATTCAATCACCAGTGCATACCACAGACATACACACACACGCAGCTACACTGCTGGATTAACTGGATACAATTTAGACAGAGCTGATTAACAAATGAAGCTAATATCAAATTATAGGACTGTCTTAAAAGATGAAAATGCTATTGCATTTTCTTGCTGACGCTTACCGAGTTTGTTTACAGGTCATCGTTGAATTTCAAACCAACACTTGAGATCTCGCGCTCTCACTCTTGTACATAGACTCACTTCTGAATTTCGACCTGTGTTAAAGGAAAGCCCAGAGACTCGGGGAATTCAAACAACCCACTTAGCTTTAAAATCCTTTGTCTGCTATGCTTATAACGACCGCCCACCTCCACAGGTCTGTGCACTACCATTCTTCTCCCTTTTGTCTTGCATGCATAAACAGACACCCATGCGCACTTGCAATCTTTTAAATAAGTGGTGCTAAAAGTCCTACAATGTCTTAACTTGACAAGGCCGAGGACTAGGAACTTCTTGTTGGTGATGAAGTTTGACTAAACAATTGAACAGCTGAGATCCATGAGAGCCTCTGCTTAACCCGTCGTTGATATATTAAGTTCTGGATGAGGATCAATTTCCAAAGTCTTAAGGAAAGTTAGACCAAGGTTATATGCTTTGGTAAATTTCACCTCTCAAGAAACTGTCCTGGCACTCTGAACTATTTGGTACTTCACAGTCATGTTGCTGTAAAAAACAAACAAGCAAACAGTCTAAGGAGCTTGGAAAGAAAAAAGAAAAAAGCGTCTGGACTTCTTTGAGTTGCTTGAAGACGTTTCACCTCTCATCCGAGAAGCTTCTTCAGTTCTAAGGTCAAACAAGCAAACAAAACAGTGTTTTTTTTTCTTCCCATAGTCAGTCATTGG
>VOQK01030061.1:10414-24725 GCA_015052645.1 Benitochromis conjunctus | reverse complement strand
GTGTTTACACATATCTTCAACCTTTCCCTCTCTCTGTCTGTAGTTCCAGCCTGCTTCAAAACGGCCACCATCGTCCCTGTACCCAAATCCTCCACCATCTCATTACTGAGGAGATGGCCAACTGACCGCGTGCTTAGTGAATACCTCAGGCAGCAGAAACCAGACAAAGAGGAGGAAAAGGAGGGACCATCATGGAAGGACAAGCCCCTGCACGGTATGTACCACCGGCAGATAGAGGAAGTGGCTGACATCCAGAAATCCTACCAGTGGTTGGACAAAGCTGGACTGAAAGACAGCACAGAGGCACTAATCATGGCAGCACAGGAACAAGCCCTAAGTACAAGATCCATAGAGGCTGGGGTCTACCACACCAGGCAAGACCACAGGTGCAGGCTGTGTAAAGATGCCCTTGAGACAATCCAGCACTTAGCAGCAGGATGCAAGATGCTAGCAGGCAGGGCATACATGGGAGACGCCCCCTAGGGTGGTGGAGAATGACCGAGCTAAGATCCTGTGGGACTTCCAGATACAGACCTTAGGACCAAACTGTAAAACTTACTAGTGGTTATATAAGTTCACACATCACGGGTTAACAAGTTCTGTTAGATTTATTAGATTAAAGGCAGTGCTGGCTCCCTGTATATTGTGGCCTGGTCTGCAGTCAAAACTTACTAGTAAAAATGTATGACGTTGTGAAAGGTTTTCTGTGTTATAAAAGTCCCTGTCCTTACATATGACTGTACTGACAAACAATTCCCAGTAGGGGGAGACGTCATACATAGCACAAATTTCCTGCTGTGATTTCTGAAGATGGTAGAATGACAAATCCAAGAAAGACACTATACTTAATGTATAAAGAACTACTATAGATACAGATAAGCTCTATATATGGATTTTATAGGATTAGGGGGTTACTTGTTAATATTAAATTACAGTTACAATTACAGCGAAATTTCAAAAACAATCGACTCAAAGACAGGAAGATGTTTCCAAAGTCCGGAGACTCTTGGAGACTGTTCATCTGTCATTTGTGGAAATGCAGAGGCCGTGCGAGTTCATATGAGAGAGTACATATTTGCAGTTTCAGAGCAAAGCTGTCTTAACCTTCTTTTGAAAAAAAACATAGTCCTCAAACCATAACCCCCTAACCTAAACCCCGTCTTACTTTACTTTAAGAGAATATATTTACTGTAAAAGAATAAAACATGCGCATTTGTTCTCAAACAGCAGTGATGAAAGAAATGGCTCTTTGGTCCAATAAATCAACCTTGTCTGGATTGTCTCGACCTGCATGTCTAAAGTGTGAAGCACATCTGTTGAAAAGTCAAGACTGTACACGAGGATGTCCTGTTTTCATGATTAATTCACCCTTTGAAGCTGTATCAGATCTGGCTTCAATGTGGGACATAGAGACAGCTGAAGGGAAAAGGTAGGAGTAAGCAAAAGTTGAGCTGATAACGATGAACATGGCAGCAGGGAGGATGATGGGAGAAGAGGAGTGCAAAAGGGAGTTCACGGGAGGTTGATGGAAACGATGAATCAATATGATAAAAGATAAAGGGGAGAAGGGCGGTGTCCCAGGGGAGGTGTGATAAAAATACAGTCAGGTTTCTTTCAAGCGTGTCAAGTGTAAAATACCGATCTGTGCAGATTCACCACAGTGGATCTTTATTTTATAGCACTTTTATATCAATTTCATTTACATTTTGTTGCCAGAAGTCTCATGAAGAGAGATCAGAGGTATGCTTACAGCCCGTGTTTAGGTATCATTGTGAAACTAGAAGACTTTTGAGGGTGTTAACCTCAGAAAACACCTTATCCTCTATTATTTTACATACAATGATCAAATCATCTGTATGTCTTAACCAGTTTACATACCTTAAACACAATTCACAGTTGGGAGACAGGCGGACACTGCAGCTTGTAGAGCAACGTAAAATTGGAAGTATAGGGTGCCTTTGGTGCTCTGGGATGTGACGGTGGTCAGCAAATTCATGCAAAATTCATGAGAACATGAGGGAGGAGGAGAGTTAGTGGTGGAGGAAGGATTTTGACTGAATAGAAGGGTGTATGCGGGTGGGAGAAGGATATAATGGTATGGAACAGACAGTGAGGGACTAAAAAGGGAGTGGGTGTGTTAGAGAGAGAAGCTTGTTGATATAAAAGCTCCCTCTCTCATATGTGTGTTCCCACATATCCTGTGTGTTTCTGGACTCCTGCGTGCGTGTTTGTGTGTGTGTGTTTGTCTGTGTGTGTGCATTTGAAAGACAAGAGCACACTGTGTTTGAGCCCTTGCAGCGCTGAGGAATAATAACTTCACAGGATGCATCAGCTTCTGGTGGTGACCTTAGTGTTGGTGGCCTTCTGCACTCTAGAGACCACAGGTTTTTCAGCATATGACAAGATAGTCACCCACAGCCGCATACGGGCCAGGGATCAAGGGTAAGTAGACTACTACTAAAGTAGGTAATTTTTCCTCTTACCTTGTTTGCAGGTGTAAGAACATAAAATGTATGATCTGGCAATAAACTGCAACATTTGTACCAAACTGAACGATATGAGACTGCGTCAATTTTTAATGTGGTTTTAAATTTTACTGAGCACTGCAGTTTCATGAACAGATCAGTCATGTTGATGAAAAATAGGAAATTCCGCTTGATCATCAACATATTTAACATGCAAAAATCAACAACTGATGTCCGGAGAAATCCGGATACTGTAAGAAATAACCCTTACTTTCTAATGTTTTTCTAGTGTATTTATTATTGAAATATTCCAAATATTATTAGTCATGTATTTATGAATTATGCAATTAATGTAATTTAAAATTCCCATTTGAATTGAATAAGATGAATCGTCTTTAAAATGATTTAGAAAGCCGGTGTAATTTGATATTTTGGATTAAGACTCATCCCAAAATGAAGCAAATAAAATAGTTCAGTCTCTTGGGTGGTTTTGACCATACGCAGTACAGTAGACTTGCAATACACATTACTGTAGTAAATACTGTACATTAGTGTTCTGTCTGCTGGATTATTAAAGCACCATCATTACTTCCTGAAATAAACGTCTGCTAACTAGAAAAAAAAACACAAAGCACAAAAAAATCCACATGCATCAAATTTTGGTTTTACGTAATAAACGTGGACAAAAGTACTGGGCCACACCCCTTAATCTTTAAATTTAAGTGTTTGTGGGGTATACAATCAAGCAGCTACTCCCACAGCCTGTCCTTACAAACATTTGTGAATGGGAAATTGTTTCTGAAAGAACTCACTGAATCCAAGTATGGTATTGTGTTAAGATGACAGCATCTCTTTTCCATTTCATACATACACACCTCCCCACATCTTCTCACGGTCTTTTTTGTCAACTTGTCCATTCTTATCGCCTTCCTTTCCCCTGCTACGCTCATGCAGTCCCACATCCTGACCTTCCTCCTGATCCTGTTCCTTACTTTCTTTTGTTACTCCCACTTCACCCTCTCCTCCCTCTCCTGTCTTACAGACCCAATGTGTGTGCTTTGCAGCAAGTCACGGGGACCAAGAAGAAGTACTTCAGCACATGCAGGAATTGGTACAAACGCAGCATCTGTGGCAAGAACACGTAAGTTTTTACAGAAAGACTGAATGGATCTAATTAGTATATATTGTTATTATTATTTACACTGAATTAGACTGGTCGGATCAAGAGTGCAAACAACACTCAGCTTTGTTATCCATCTATAAGCAGAGGCCCAATATGTTTGACCCCACCCTTTCTGCACCCGCAGACTTATACCTCAGTTTATCTGAACCTATAGGCATCCTGATTTCTCCTCTTAACCTTCGTACTGCTCACTTTATTCTCATCCAACGTTTCCTTACTCTCAAGTCAGAGCATGCTCTGTAGCCAGTGGTTTACTCAGTTGTAGGCCTGCTGATGTAGTACTGTAAACGCTGCTTAGCAATGATTGATATGGGACTTCCCCTACAACATGTTTCAGATGTTCATAAAAATCCGCTTTTCAGCATATCCTTTTGTCCCTTTATAGAGTCTGTAGGATGGGTAATTGTACTTAATTTGTGCTGTAGTCCATATGTGTGTTGAACAAGTTTTTTTAAATGATTTTTCCTTTATTTTGAAAGATTTTTTTGTTTATTTGTCTTGTCCCCGGGTATCCTTCAAGTGAGCTGTAGATTCTTGCCTTAATTCACTGTTTTTAGTCTTTGCACATGTATGAAAATAATAAGAAGCAAAAATTTAGGGTGCTTGTGATGGATTCATTTAGATCATTTTCTATGACAAGTACAGAATAATTTCATAAAATTAAAAATAATATTACACGAAACACACCAAAAGGAGTGTAAGGCTTAGCTGGAGCTGTTCTGGTGTACTTAAGTGCAGCAGCAGCAGAAAATAATATACACACTTACTCTCTGTCATTAGCCCACACGCACACACTAGAACACACATGTAGACATGCACTCGTCTGTTTTCAGTCATGCAGTCAACTGGACCTGTTGCTGTATCGATTTGGCCGAAAATGAAATGTGAGCTCAGCGGTGAGTCATTTTCTCCCGAAACAATACAGCAGTAGACATGAAAGTAACCAGGAATTACTGGTCAAAACATGTGACAGTAGATTATAAGAGGCTAATAGGGGTTTCTGAGATAAGAAACACGTTTGCTTGGCCTCATCATTACATCACTACCAAGTCCCATTAGGCTGTTTACAAATATTTTTGTCAGCCCTTTGTGTAATGTGAATATGTTATATTTAAAAAGTTTAAATGAAACTAGCTAGGGTCTTCTATAACAGGAGTTTGTTACCTGAAAGTAACTGAAAAAATATATTTCAATGTACTGAACATCATAATTTAATTTCTTAGTGCATGTGAAAAGTTTGTAGTGTTACAAACAGCAATGTCTACAATAAAGATAAGTAAGTTTTCCCACAGGAAACACTTCTGCTAAACAGCTGGAAGTGTTCAGTATGTTCTCCTCTTATCTGTCTCACTTTGTAGAGCACCACTAGCTATAGATTGGATCACCCGGAGAGATGTCCTGTTTTGCTGTGGTTAATTGTTTTTGTTCTTTTGCAGTGCTAGTGGGTCAGTCGCACACTTTGCAAAGTTTCACGTTTAATCGCTTTCAAATGGTTTTGTTGCTGATGAGCATCTTGAACATGTTTCCAAAACCTCTAAACTTTGATCTTACACCGCTGGTTTAAAAGCATGTGTAGTTTTAGGTCACCATACCAAGCTAAAAGTATTAAGTATTAACCTAACATAGTTTGGGAATTGCTCTTGACATAATGGTACCATAGGATCTTCTGAGGATTTCTTTTGAATTGAACTGTTGGATGAAAGGAACATGTTTTCTGTTAAAGAAAACTATTCGTAGGAAGCACAGGACGAGTGATTAAAATAGAGTGGAGTTTATAACAAACCACTGTAAAAGTCAGATTCTTAAAGATATATTAATTTAGAGGAAGTCCACACCCATCTATACAAAAAAAAAAGCCCTTCTACACAATATTAAGACCAGACGGATGAGGATGGAACAGAGACTGTTCATTAGTGATTACAGAGGAGAAAAAAACACTCCAATGT
This sequence comes from Benitochromis conjunctus, assembly GCA_015052645.1. Lineage (NCBI taxonomy): Eukaryota > Metazoa > Chordata > Actinopteri > Cichliformes > Cichlidae > Benitochromis > Benitochromis conjunctus. The sequence goes on along the minus strand of VOQK01030061.1, from coordinate 19,131 downwards.
TTTTATCTGATGCCAGACAACCCCACCTAAAGTCTTTGTGTGAGTACAGTGTGAGTGTGCATCTCTATGTGTGTGTGTGTGTGTCTGTGTGTGTGTGTGCGTGCACCAAAGCCCCATATTTGCACATCTGCTCATCTGGAAGCCACATTGAGTTGTTTCATGCTGCGATACAACCGGGGGCCTGGCTGCAGTGCACTGGCAAATTTTGTTTCAGTTCTCTGTTGAATCTATTATCCTGTCAGAGCGTAGCTGGGGAGCAATGACTTCATACCTTCCTGACGGCCAGTAGTGCAGGGGTATTTATGTATTTTATATTACAGAAATTAGTGTCAAAGCAAAGAGGGATTGCTCTATAAGCAACATGCCTCTTTGCACAAGATGACTAATTCAACACATTCAGCAGAATCAAACACACACAGAGACGCTTTTCTATAAAAACACAAATACTAATTTAATGGATTAGCTTTGCCAAGTATGAATCTTTGTAGAAAGCATGTGTGTGAATGCACGTGCGTGCTTGTGTGTGTGAATGAGGTTTTCAGTTGAGGGGACTTGAATCTACTTGCATACTGACTATGGTTGAGTTTCTTGCTTGTTTGTTTGTAAGAATTACATTTTTATGCTCAGAACATGTGAACTTTTATGCAACTAGCAGCTATGGTTGAGGTTGATGCACTTACAGTAAGCTATTTTTAAAAAAAGTATTGCTTTGGCATAATTTATCAATACTGGTGATTCCTGAACAGAAAGCAAACTTTATTGATTAATTGACTGATTTGTTGTAAATCATGAAAAACAAATGTGATCATGTGGAAACACATTGTTTTCCGGGGCTGAAACTCAGGAAGTATTTCAAATTAAACCCAGGTACAGGTTATTCACTTCCTAGTTTGTCTTAGAAGATGTTTGTTAACTGGGGACAAATGCTGTCTAACCATCTATGGTTTGTTTGCTCCCAGTAAAACTTCTCACATTCGAGCTACAGTACTGTCTTGTGTCTCATTGGATTAGCCTTCTCACACCTTATTCTTTCATTCATGTCAGTGTAAAAGAGTGCCAGCTGAGCTCCTGTAATGAGCACAGCTTATCTGGTGCTTATCTTGCTTTTCTTTGAGTTATGCTTCTACAAGTTTTCATAAGCCTTTTTTTTCACCTAAAATCTAAATGAAGTCAACACAAGACATTGACTTTATATCAGCTATTTGCTTTTTTGGTGACTCCCTTGGGAATTAGATAAATGACCAAGAGAAAGCCAACAGTGCAGCAGACACCCTTCCAGAAAATTTCCAGACTACAGGGTTCGACTTGACAAAGGAGACGTCTGATAGCAGTCTGTCACACAGAAGAGAGAAAACTAAGAAACTAAGTTTTACATATTAACAGATAACAGTCTGTTTTTTGATAATAGTTCTTACACATGATCCTATACATTTTTTTTTTTTTTTAAAGACAGAAAATATGTTACTGGAGTCGCTTAATTTTTCTCTATTAATCTCCTGTTGAGAATTTATGAGAATCTTATGGGAATATTTGTCACTTTTCTTGTGGAAACATGAACCATGTAAATGTTTTTTTTCTCCTTTCCATTCTGCTTAACTTGTTTTCTTGACAGTTTTTCATGTTTAATTCATTTCTAACTTTTTTTTATAAATTTACTATGTGGTGTTCAGGTGAGCAAGTGTCAAGAGTTACTTCCTCATTTGTTGTTTTCAGCGCCCTCATTCCCAGGACTCCTCATTATCTCACAGCTGCACACGTTGTTTTTGGATGACTAATTTATTTTAGTTTGTTGAGATGGTAAAGTTTTGTCTTGGTTCATCACCTTGTGTTAGAGTTGTGTAGACTCTTGCTCTGTTTGAAATTTATATGACACAGATGCGCAACCCTGAACAATTAAATTATTATTTTTGACATTTTATATCTGGATTAAATTCATTTCTGTTTTTAATGATTATCTACTTATTGAATAACTCCCTGCTCTTTTTTTCGGCAGTATGGTTGTATATGAATGCTGTCCAGGTTATATGAAACTGGAGGGCACGAAAGGATGCACTGCAGGTAGGTGGCTGGCTTAACGAATTCATTCAAAAACCACTAAAAATTACAGTATATTCAATATGAATAGTTCCTCTGGTTTCTCACAACTCTCATCCTCACCACCAGTGGCTCCCATTGACCATGTGTATGGTACACTGGGCTTTGTCAGGGCTACAACCACACAGCAATATGCTGAAATTTCTAAACTGAGAAACGAAATTGAGGGAAAAGGCGCCTTCACTTTGTTTGCTCCTAGCAATGATGCCTGGGATGAGCTGGACTCCGTGAGTAAACCTGTGTTTAAAACCTTACTAGAGAAACGCATTTACAATAATGTCTTCTCACACACTTTGATGAAACTAACATTGTGATTTTTAAAGGCTCAACGATCTGCACTAGAGAACAATGTGAACATTGAACTCTACAATGCTCTGCATTACCACATGGTAAACCACCGTGTCCTCACCAAAGACATGAAGAACGGCATGACTGTCAGCTCCATGTACAATGAACAGGGGCTGCACTTCAACCACTACCCAAATGGGGTCCGTTTATGAACGGTGCAGACAAGCGCAACACTGCATGAATATTTTAATTATATCTATAAGAGTCAATTAAGCCATTGATTGTTTTATCTTCATAAATTATTTACTTCCCAAGATTGTAACAGTGAACTGTGCCAGGATTCTCCATGCTAACCAGCTGGCCACAAATGGTGTGGTGCACGTCATCGATCGGGTAATCAAGGCTGTGGGGAACACCATCAAGGATCACTTGGAGCTCAATGAAGACCTCTCCTCTTTTAGTGTATGAAACTATTCTCAAAAGTTTCCAGTTGTACAGTTTGCCATTAACATACAGCAACTTTTATTCAACTCAGTTTAGCATCTCTCTGATTCTTAGAAAAATGTTTATGTCACATCTTTTTCCCCAGACTATCGCATTAACTTCCGATGTGATGGACAAGCTGGGTGAGCCTGGCCAATACACTTTGTTTGCTCCAACTAATGACGCCTTTGACAAAATGAACCCAGACTACTTGGAGAACATCATGCAAGACCCGGCTGTTGTTGCAGGTACAATGAAAATGTGACGAACTAATGAGGACATAACCTACAATCTCAACATGAATTCTACTGACTTTGGTGATCCCCTGACTGTTATTGTAGGCCCATCAGCAGAGTAAATGTTCTTATACACCCACACATATATCAGCATTGACTAGATAAACTGGCACATTTCCAGTCAGTTTGTTGTTGAGTTTAGGAATACCATGGCTTGAAATTTGTTAAAATCATGTATATCCCTCTAAAGGGGCAGTATGTGTTTAGCTACACTGGTTAAATCTTTGCGTTTTCACATATTGGCATTGTTCCTGTGGCCTGGTTAATATGCTAAAAAAAAAAGGACCACTATGTTTGCGACAGCTTCACACAGCTCATAGTGGGCCTGCAGACAAATTGATATGAAGTGAACTTCGATCTTGATTGAGCTTGCCAAGTTAAAAGTAAACCTGTGTAGACATCGTTTAGGCCCTTTCTGTAAAATGATGTGTAAATATAGGTACCTTTTCAAGTCTCACGTATAATGAAGTTTATGCACAAAGGCAAGTCCAAAAACCACACAAGAAACAGCTTATCTGTTTATTTGCTGAGTCATGAATACAGGCATGAGGCCAATATCCTTAGAATAAAATACAATTCCAATAAATTATCAGACACTTAGCAAACAGGCTTTGCTAACTATTGATGCAACACCATCTTCCAAAATCAAGATTCGATTTTTGTCATATTTGAGCCACTGAGTAATTTGACCTGCATAATGATGGTAACTTAATTTGAAAATTTGCTTGCGTTTGTATTGCATTGCTTTTGCAGGCTAAATTTGTTGGCTTAGCTTGATAGTTGGGCTCAGCTGTAGGTGCAATTGCATAAATAAATGCCTGAATATGAGTCAAAGAGCCGAGAGAATGGGGGTGTTTGATTCATCTGATTCATACCTGTTCATTAGTTCCTAAATAACACATCACAACGCAAGCTTCACATAATAATTAGATACTTTAAGTGTGCAATTTGAGTTGCACACCTATGTTCAACTTGTGTTTATGTTTATTTAATTACTCAATTCAACTGAATTTTGCCTCTCTCACACTTTGACCAACCTTGTCAGCCCTGGTGAACTACCATCTGTTAAAGAGTGTCCAGTGTGCAGAAGCAATCATGGTAGGATCGATGTATGAGACGGCAGAAGGCAGCACCATAGAGATTGGCTGTGACGGTGACAGTCTGACTGTAAACGGCATCAAGATGGTGCTGAAGAAGGACATTGTAGCGACCAATGGCGTCATCCACCTGATTGACCAGATGCTGATCCCAGACTCAGGTAAAAACACATTTTGAAGTTGTTTAAATCATTTGGTGTGTTCCTTTTCACTGGTCACACACCACGCATGTTTTTTCTGTATTGTTCATGTCAGCCAAGGAAGTGAAATCGTTACTGGGAACCTCCCAGAGCACTTTCAGCGGCAAGTTGTTTGAAATGGGCTTAGCTGAATCCCTGGGTCCGAAGACAGAGTACACCCTGCTAGCTCCTCTCAATGGTGCCTTCACTAGTGAGTTGAACCATGTTCTTTTTGTGGTTGTAACATTTTGTCTTTTACAAACCAAAAATATGCTTAGGCATGCCATATGTTTTTAATAGCAAGGTATTTTGCCACATTTGATCAGGAACTAAAACTGATTTTAAATCTGTGTCATTTGTCTTTGTCAGGTGAAGTGATGTCAATGGACACAAACATGCTGAGACTCATTTTGGAAAACCACATCTTGAAAATAAAAGTGAAACTGAGTGAGCTTTACAATGAACAGACGCTGGAAACAGTCGCTGGCAAACTGCTAAGAGTCTTCATTTACCGCACTGTGAGAATTCTGTGTGTGTGTGTGTGTGTGTGTATTTTTACATTCACCAAGTGAAATCAGAAAGAAAAAGAGAAAGACCGCAGAAAGTAGTAACTTTCAAACTAGAAATCTGATACCCATTTATACGAGCCTTACTAAGTGTGGGGTATGTCATTGTTGACTTTATGCTCTAAAAAGAAATCAGTAAACAGCTAATTACTCCACCTCTTGGCAGATGAAGTGTGTTTCTTCCTGACCAGATGACTTAGAGTCAGCTGGGTTTAATTTCTCCGCAGAAACAGTGTCTTTTTCTGATTGATGACAATCAAAGAGGAAAGGCTTACAGCCCTCCTCCACACAAGCAAATAGTCACCAGATTTGTACAGTGACTTTCAAACCTGTGGCTTAACTTTATGCTCCTCTTTTGACAGGCTGTGTGCATAGAAAACACATGCATGCTGCGTGGCAGTAAGGAGGGAAGCAATGGGATGCTCCATTCTGTCAGGTCTCTAATCAAACCACCTGAGAAAACTATCTATGAGCTCCTGATTGCTGATGGACGTTTCAAGTAAGAACAAAGAATCTAGATAGATTTTTATCTGCAGTAGTGGGGATGGAAACAGTGATCGCACATTGCTTGACAGTGTAATAAAACAACATCTTGTTCTGATGCTGTTGATGATGCACTTTCAGCAGAAAATGTCTCACTGTGTAATTAAAGCCACCAGTAAATGTTGGTGATGAATAACTGAGGAAAACAAATCTGTGACTCAGTGGGACCACACAAGAATGCAAACCTCATTCAAACCCTCTGGCTGAACTTCACTGCTAATACTGTAATCCTCCCGGCTTATAAGAGAAACCTTTGACAGTTTCGTCATCATTATGTGACAGAGATCTGTTGTGATATTCATTGTGTTATTGCAGTTAGAGCCCTTTTGCTTGTGCAAATATACAAATGTAAAATATATAATTCTCTTGGGAAATTTTGTGTGTCTGTCTGAACCACAATACTAAGGCTGTGATAAAAATGTACTTCCAGTGGATCATTAAAATCACCTGATTTCCACTAACTGATTATTGTCAACACTTAAACTCTACATTGCTCTTAAATGTTGTTCCTGTTTCATTTCTGCATCCCTGATTTTCTTGTTTTCTTTCTGTTATTTGAAAAAAATGTAGGAAATTCCTGTCGTTAATGGAAACAGCAGGTCTGTATGATCTTCTGAAGCAGAAAGGCTCTTACACCGTCTTTGCACCAACAGACGATGCCTTTGCTGACCTCAGTAAGGAAGACATGGCTCTGCTCAAAAGTGAGTACCCCACTGCTGTGAGCACATATGCACTTCTCTTTTTTTTTTTTTTTTTTTAAACAGCAATGCTGTCAAGGTAGCAGAAAAGAGAAAAAAACATTGTTTAACATTGTGTAAAATATGAATTATGATTGCTTTGTATTGACACCGACAGGTGATCTAACTGTTCTGAGAAACATCCTGCTGTACCACTTCAGTAATGGTACCTTCATCAACGGTGGATTAGAGGGAGGAGTTACCAATCTGCTCAAAACCTTCCAGGGCAAGAACCTGCAAGTTAAATCTGTATGTCATCTTTTAGAGAGTTTTTTTATATATATAAAAAAGCCAGCACCGAGTTCCTAAATCCTTCTAGGACAGTCACAGACCAAATGGTAATTTCAGATGTATCAGATAATGAAACTCATGAAATTAATGTTTAAAATTCAAACTCAACTCAAACTCATCTCAAAGTGTGGCTCAGTTTTGCATGTTGGACAATTGTAGGATATCAGTAACGTTAATAAATGGAATTCCCAGCTTTCACAACAATGACCCATACTATCTGGCTTTTTTTTTTTGAGTCACACTGCTTTCTTGTTAAATGCCAAAATATTTGTGAGAAGGTAACAGGTTAGTTGTGTTTGGTTTTTCCAGATAAACAACTCTATCCATGTCAACTCTGTGGATGTGCCAGACAGTGACCTGATGGCAACAAATGGTGTGATCCATATAGTGAAGAATGTTCTTTATCCTGGGGGTAAGAACGTATGCTGTGTGTGCACCTGTGTGCCTGGTTGCATTCTGTTTGTTTGGTATATATTAAATGTGACGCATATTACTTACAGACCTTCCTGTGGGCCGTCAGGACCTCCTGGTCCTCCTGACGAAGCTGATTAAGTACATTCAGATAAAGGTAGCGAAGGGGAAGCCCTATGTGTGTATTTGTGTATTATTAAAGAGAAGGCTTCACTGGTTGACTTTTAGATTTTTCATTCTGTTATGCTTTTTGTTTTTTAGTTTGTCTCTGGATTTTCTTACACTGAGATCCCACTCACCTTCATCAGTAAGTTCCCATAACATCACTATCACTGTATGATGTTGAGATATTTTTACCTGAGCAGGAACCTAAAACTAATTTTATTATTTCACAGAAAGGACTATCACAACAACTACTCATTATGTTGAAGGTAAGACCTACAGCTAACTACACAAAGGACTTGAATCAGCACTGATTTAATTTACAATCTGCAGTGATCATAAATAACAGATGTCCCTTTAAACAATTATTCTTTGCTCAACAATACAAATATTGATGTGAGATTACTCATCTGGGTAAAGAATATTTCCTATTCCTCATACTAAGCTACATAAGCTAAATACTTTATCATTCAGACCATGGACATTTTTGAAGTACTTATAAAATCACATGGGAAAGCTCCTCGAGTTTTAGGCATAAATTAGCAAAATCTCTTGATTAAATGTGTTTGACAGACATGATCTTGGCTCTGATTACTAATCAGGGCACTTATCAAGCAACCTCAGGGGAAAGATCAGCCTTCTGATACAAATGCAAATCTTTCAGCTTTCATCTGGCAATTGTACATATACTGTCACACACACACACACACACACACGCACACACACGCACACACACGCACACACACACACACACACACATGCACATGCACAGACAAAATCATTACTGAGAAGCAAAAACCAGAAAGGAAGTAAAACGATACTTTTGGCAAATGTTTCTGGGGAAAGGATCTGGGTTTAGGTGGGGATATTTTGCCAAATGTTCACATCTCATTTATTATCATTTAAACCAGTAGTTTTTAAAACTGAAAAGCGTGTACTCAAAACCAACTAAAGATGAAAATGAAAAATTTCCAGACCAGATTATTTATCAAAGTGTATAAGAGCAGGATTTATTAAGGCCTCATTTCTTTCAGTGCTGCAATCACTTTATATGCACATGCCATCTTCTTGGTTTGAATGCATGTTCTCATCTGCTTGGAAAACTACACATAATGTGCCTTCAGACTCCTCCATAATAGAGAATATGAGGGCGTTATACCCTGATTCCCCACATTTTTGAGCGATGCTGAAATTACATTTCCCTCTCTACAGTTCCTGAGTCAAAGGTGATCCGCAACGTTACCAGGGTTATTTCAGTGGAACCATCTATCACTACTGTAAAAAGGGTCATCGAAGGGGACCCTTCACTTTTCGAAGACATCCAAAGGAACTTTTCAATTACTACCAAGATCATCAAAGGGGACCCTACACTTACCGAAGTTACCAGAGTCATCGAACGGGACCCTAAAGTTTCCAAAGTCACCAGGGTCATCGAAGGGGACCCTAAAGTTTCCAAAGTCACCAGAGTCATCGAAGGGGACCCTAAAGTTTCCAAAGTCACCAGGGTCATCAAAGGGGACCCCACACATACCAAAGTCACCAGGGTGATTGAAGGACAGCCTTCCATTAC
>VOQK01030061.1:0-10394 GCA_015052645.1 Benitochromis conjunctus | reverse complement strand
TTTTCGAAGACATCCAAAGGAACTTTTCAATTACTACCAAGATCATCAAAGGGGACCCTACACTTACCGAAGTTACCAGAGTCATCGAACGGGACCCTAAAGTTTCCAAAGTCACCAGGGTCATCAAAGGGGACCCCACACATACCAAAGTCACCAGGGTGATTGAAGGACAGCCTTCCATTACCAAAGTTACAAGAGTTATTGATGGTAATTTTCTTCAAAAATGCTTATATCATTCATGTTTCATCCTAGATGATTGAATTTGAAGCTCACAAAGTTTTTGGAAGAGATTTGATGATGTTGTCTTGAATCACAGGTGTCAATGTTGGTGGAGATGGCAGCAGAATTACAGGTGAGTTTCCTTTGCATGTTTACTGATTTGAAGACTGTAATAGCATTAATCTTAGAGCGTTCATGCATCTTCAAACAGATCTGCATGATGATATTTGCCACTGTGCATTGTCATCTAATGCAGATTTAATTTCACCTTCCATCTCATTTTTATGTGGTGATCAACTACTAAGTCAGATACTGTTTTCCTGGTTTGCACCCTTCTTTGTCTTGAGTTTGGGAATGGCTCATGTCAGGCTCACTTCAGTAACTACTCTCACTTCCTCTGTTGTGTATACAGTATTTCTTAGGAATAATGACTACCAGATGAGGAGAGAAGGCATTGTAAAGCACATGTAGTGACTTTGCTCTTTTGAGCACAGTTGTTCAGCCATGGTCTTCATCCATTTTTTTATTGTAAGGCTTGAAGACTGGATTTTGACTGGCGGTCTAGAAGCAAACCAGTGACATGGATCGTTTACATCCAGTCCTTCTCTGGCTGGCTAAGTGGCAGCCAAAGCCTCCGTTGCTGCTTGAACCTGTCATCTCAGTTTCTCAGATTCATGAAAGCATCCACGACTGCTGTGTTCGACATGGTAAACAATGGCAGACTCAAATCCTGACAGAGATCACAGGAACTGAGCTGCAAGGTTTACTCCAAAAAGTGTCTTGTATTGGTGAAAGGATATGTGATCCTTCAACAGACTAATCAACATAATCAACAGAGTAAACAGACAGGTAGGAGGTGTTGTTTGATGAAGGTTCAGATGGCTGGACTGTAATTTGAGGTTGGAACTAGAGATCAAACATACAAGCAAAACACTAAAGGAGAGAGGAGTTAGCAATTGTTTGATAAAGCACTCTCAACAGTGATGGTCATGACTGAGATACCCTAAAGATGGATAAGTGTTGATTGGAGCAAGATTTACTCCAAAATAAATTAGTCTTTATTTTTCACCAAACTGCTCTTTATAGTTTGTCAGCCAGATATGTACTGCACAGAGAGCACTGTTTAACAGCCTGGTTCATAGCATTGCACAAAATATGACGACAATCAAGCCACAAATGCAGAGAACATAGGTTCATTTTTGCAATCCATGTCCTGGATAGACATGCAATTCCATCCTACTATAAATGTTATTGTTTCTCGGGGGACATTGCACATCCTCTATTTAATTTAAACGTGACATGTATGTGTGAGTATTGTGCAGTGTGCAAATTATATTATTATATTATCAGACCACTGGGCCATTGTCTTTTGGGTGCAGGGGCAGGTGATCTTTCAGCTGCTTTTCTGGTGTCTTGCAGCTTATTTCCAGGGCTAAGGCAATTAATCTTTTTTTGTGAGATGGTAGTGTGCGTCTGTGTGCAACTTGTGTATGTTCATAAGCTTACCCATGTGTGCTTGACTCTGTGTTGGTGGCGGCGGAGGAGGTGTTTTATGGGGTGTATGTGCCTGTCAGTCTGTCCATTTGTCAGTCAGTTTGTACAGTTGCTAAGTCGTTAAATGACTTTCAACACCCTTCTCCGCTGCCGGTCTGAAGGTGGAGCCAGACACACCACGGCGACCGAGCCTCAGATCATTGAGGGTAATGTGACCTCACATAAACACTTTATACCAAACAGGTTTATTTCAAATGTTTATTTCCTTTGTTCCTTAAAATGATCATGATTATAAATCTATATTCAATGTAAGTGGTTGCTTCAAGGTGGGAAAGTAATTATGAAACCTTTTTAAAACTGATTTGACTCAGTACACGATTCAGGATTTTAGATGTAATGGTTTTGTTTTGAACGTTCAGGCCCAGACTTTTCTAAGATCACTACAATCCACGGAGACCCAAGTCTGATCGATGAGGAGTCTGAGAGAATTAGCAGAATCATTAAAGGTAAGTGTTTGCACTTTAATTTTGTGACATACTTGTCTGTATTATCCCAAATATACCAACTAACCATATTATCTTTTAATTTCGCAGAAGGAGGTAGATTTGCTGCTGCCAGGAAATCTCCAGGTAACAGTATAATTACTTGCCGATGCATTCACAGCCTTTATCCTCTTAATAAACTTTGTTCCCTATGCTTTGTCTTTTCCAGCTGGAATGAGGAGGCGAGCAAGACTGGTCAGGCGTCACTATAAGCCAAGGGAGTGAATCTTGCAGAAAGATAAACGCTTAGGGCTCACCACAAGGATTGTATGATCTCCAGCGCTCCTGGTCGAGCAGTGGTGGATTGAAAAACTGCGGACTGAGATTAAATTAATTTAGCCATTTCTTAATCCAGAGAACCATTAAGTTCTCAGTATTTCATCTGAAGCACAGTTGGTGCAATAGCCATACGATTAAACCCTTTATTTCCATAATGTTGGTGTGTAAGGAATAGTGATCTTTAACGTGGGGCAAAATAGGGTGAAAGGTGAGATATATTCTATGACTCAGATATTTTTCAAAGACTTGTTTTTTTTCAGTATCACTTTGCAAACAGATTAGTTGGAAAGAGTTTTGTATTCTTTTCTTTTTTCTTTTGTTGTCATATGGTGCTCTGTTTTAAATAGTGTTTTGTTACCGGTAGATCCTCTACTGTATCTCTGTAAATTATGGCATGATCATTCGGAAATGCCACGATGGGGTTTTTTTCAGTTCTCATGACCGCTTTAGCTCGACAGATGTTTCATGCTTTCGATTGGGAACTTGACTCGTGTATGTCTATACACAACCAATCTTCAGAATCCTATGTTTGTACCTCACAAACAAGTGACTAATAAATGTGTAAATACAATGCAGATTATGAGTTAAGAAATTCCTTTCATTTACTTTTCCATTATCTAACAAGGCTAATCTGTCTGTTAAGCTACACGGTGTATATCGATATACTGAAAATAAACTGCTGGTCAAGAAAACCCTAAAAATCATAAAGCAATCCAAAGGTTTTTGAGAGTATTAACACTAAACCAGATGAGCAATCACATCCTGAGACAGATATCTATAAAACTAAGTGTAATTTTCATAAGAATCCATAGACTTGAAATCAAATGTAACACTGAATACCTTTTTGCTATTTTTTAACTTAGTTTTTTTCAGAATGATATCTCATGTATATTATTAAATCACCCAAAGTATTAGTATTAATGATCACTTAGACTGTATGGTTAATATGTTTTTAAAGAGTATAACATTCAAGTTAAAACTAACAAAACAAAACAAAAATGTATACAGTTATTATTGTGTACTTAGCCCCGATTGCGTCTGCTAAATGTACCAGTAACATCTTAAAGAAACTTAGTATCAAACATGCTTCATCTGCAAATCTGACAATAGCCCTGGGCAGCCACCTGTTGAGGTCGGATGACTTTGCTGCCATATCTTACAATCTTTATCTAACTACATTGTTCAAATTATTTTGAAAGCAAAATTTTGGACCAATTTCACTTTTGGATTTCAACCAAGGGGTGTCTGATTAGAAGGTGATTTGAGGAATTACACAACTCTACAAATATTTTAACTGCAGCACTTACACATGCACTGACTGAACTCATATTTTCTTGGTTTACTTTTGCTTCTGAGAATCACCATTATGCAAGAGTCCTCTGTTCATGGTGTAGCTCTTTAGTATTATAATCTAAATGACTGGTGGTAACTTGCCTCTGAAAAGTTAAAGATTGCACAAGGAATGGTTGCTTAACATCACAAGGCCCTGATAAAACACATGGCAGCTTACTCTGTGTTGTCAGCATGCTCTTTCATTCACAGACAGAAAAACACTGAATATCTATGTTATTATGAGGATAATTACTTATGATAGTAACAGAGGATATTGTACTATTATAATTATTTAATTTTGGAAGGTCCTGAATGTCAGCTCTGCTTACGCACCAAATGACTGTTCAGAGTACTCAGCCTTCTTGGAGTTCCTAGGTGGAGTGCTTGTGGGTGCTCCACCTGGGGACTCTGTTGTCTTACTGGGAGACTTCAACACTCATGTGGGCAACAACAGTGAGACCTGGAGGGGCGTGATTGGGAGGAACCCCCTCCCGAATCTGAACCTCAGCGGTGTTTAGTTGTTGGACTGCTGTGCAAACCAGTTTGTCCATAATGAACACTATGTTCGAATATTAGAGTATCCATAAGTGCACATGGCACCACGACACCCTAGGCCCCAGGTCAATGATTGATTTTGAAGACACTGGCCTGTCTTCTGTGGAGGAACCAGCAGAGTCTGGGGACAAGGGGGATGACTCACCTGTCTTCAGGGGCGAGGTCCCTGAGGCAGTTAAACACCTCCTTGATGGCAGAGACCCTGGGGTGGATGAGGTCTGCCCTGAGTTCCTGATGGCTATGGATGTTTTAGGACTGTCTTGGTTGACACGCCTTTACAATGTTGCGTGGAGATCAGGGGTGGTACCTCTGGATTGTCAGACCGGGATGGTGGTTCCCATCTTTGGAAGGGGTACTGGAGGGTGTGTCCCAGCTACAGGGGGATCACACTCCTCAGCCTCCCTGGGAAAGTCTATGCCAGGGTGCTGGAAAGGAGAGTCCATCTGTTAGTTCAACCTCAAATACAGGAGGAACAATGTAGTTTTCATCCTGGTCGTGGAACACTCGACCAACTCTTTATCCTCTCAAGGATACTTGAGGGTGCATAGAAGTTTGCCCAATCACTCTACATGCATTTTGTGGACTTGTAGAAGGCATTTGACCGTGTCCCTTGGAGTGTCCTGTGGGAGGTGCTTCAGGAGTATGGGGTGTCTGGCCCATTGCTATGGGTCATTCAATCCTTATACAACCATTGCAAGAGCTTGGTCCACATAGCTGGCAATAAGTTGAACTCATTCCCGGTTGGTGATGGGCTCCACCAGGGCTTCCCTTCATCATTGATTCTGTTCGTAATTTTTATGGACAGAATTTCTAGGTGAAGTTCTTAATGAAAAGTGACATCAAACATGTTTTATCACTTATCTTGGCCTTCCTCTTTGAGATGTAGAATGGTATAGTGACCCTGTAAATGTTATCTCGGTTGACATCTCCATCAGTGATTGATAAATTCCCTCAAGAATTGTGCATAATGTTCTCTGAGAAACATTTTGTTGAACATGATTCATAAGCATTAGAAATGTTGCTAAATGAAAATATGATCTTCAAGGTTACGCAATATAGACTCAAAAAAATATATATATGTATATCATTTGGATCACAAGCTGAAGTGGGCTGCCAAGTGGGTTACAAAAAGGGTCTGAGCTGGCTTTACTTTCTACGGAGGCTCAGATCCTTCAATGTATGCAGCAGCCTGCTCTATATGTTTTATCAGTCTGTTGCGAGTACCATCTTCTTTGCTGTGGCGTGCTGTGGTGCAGGCGTCAGGGCAAAGAAACTCATCAGGAAGGCTGAGTCTGTTGTTGGCATGAAGCTCGCCACCCTGGAGGCGGTGATCAGTGACAGAATGCTGGCAAGACTGCTGGCAATCATAGACAATGACTCCCACCCCCTCCATAACACACTCGACAATCTGAAGAGCAGTTTTAGCAACAGGTTCCTTCAATCTTCAAGGGAACGTTACAGGAGGTTGCTCCTTCCTGTTACTATCAGACTTTTTAATTCATCCAGGTCCACACATGGATCAGGTCCACACATGTGGAACAGAATTAATCACACCTCAATGCACCCTGTCACTTTTGTACACCATGATATATTTGTACAGATACTTGTCTTTTTATATTTATATTTATGTTTATACCTATATCTCTATATTTATCTATTTATCTTAATATTTATCTACCATAACTCTGTTTCTACACTCATTTTATATGAGTGCTTGTTGTTTGTTGTATATTTGCTGCTATGACAACTCAATTTCCCTCTGGAATTAATAAGGTTTCTCTGATTCTGATTCTGAAAATGAACATATCTCCGGTATATTTCATTGCATTTAATATTGAAAGTTAGATGGAGAAAGCTCAAACTTTGCATAAGCAAAGGAGCATAATAATTGAAGAAAAGACTGATAGTAATTTAGTAATTTATTGAGGCAATGTTTCTCTTAAATCTGTCTTATGTTAATTGATCATACATAATAAATCAGCCCCAAAATGTATTTTTTATAATTGCTTGATTAGCAAAGATATATCATCGTTATTACTATTGTGTCATCATTATTACTATTGTGCCACATGTACTGGTCCCTGCATTGGTCCCTGTACACTTACTTCTATCATGTATAAACATTCTGGCCAAATTTTTATATACTGAAACTGCACTATGTCTTCTGGGCTCTGACCCAAAGGCTTCGTACACTCTTCCTCATCAATGCCAGACAGCTCTGTTGTTGATGCTCCAACTCTAAATTAAAACCAGCTGACCATAGCTGCAGATCTCAAATTTATGGAACTCTAGGATAGTCTGCAGAGACAAACAGCAAAGTGGCATCCAGGATTCACTTTAAGATTAATGTACTGTGACATCTAGCATTTACAAATCACTACAAATATGTCACTGCTACTAATCATACTATGTAATTTTTTTCTGCTGTTGCATATTACAGACAAAGACTTATATGCTACATTAAAGTGTTTGCAGGTGGTATATTTAACAAATGAGGAGTCAAACCAGAACTTGAAGAATTTACACTTTTTAAATAAACATTTTAAAGAAACAACAATTTAGCCTTCACTTTTATAGCATGAACATTATCGTTTGGCAGTAGAGGAAATGTGAAATGTTATAACATCGGATATGTGTAAGGTTGCCACATTATACGTGAATAGCAGATGAATATAAAATGCCCTAAAAAGATACTCAATTTACCTTATTAGCTTTCTTATCAATTATCTTTTGAATTTACAAAGATATCAGAGTAATCCGGTGACACCTGACATTAACTTCTTCACTTCTATGTAGTACATGGGGATCTGCCAGGCCTGGGAGCTGCCACCAGTCCCCTTCGAGGCCTTCCCCAAACCGCAACTTAATTCATAGCCATGCCGTTCACCTTTACCTACTAAAATGCTGTCAAACCTAAAATGAGGACGTGGGCCCAGCTAGTGAAAGAAGAGTTAAAAACTGAGTCTTTCACAGCATCTAAAAGAGAAATGTTTTTTTATGTTCAGCTCTGGTAAGGGCAGACCTAATATAAGGCCAAAAATGAAATAACCAGGCCCATGATACTTTATCATCCTTCTTGTCAGAAAACAAAGTTTTCTTTTACATTTTTTTATACATATCGATTTAATTTAGATTGAACTTTAATTTAAACAAAAATTGAATAAGAACTATAATCATTCAAAGTAAACAACCCTGAGCAGAGGAACATTTCCAGCCATAAAGACTGCAGGTGCCGCTGAGTATATAGCTGAATGATCCAATAGATTTTGGAGAATAGATGCTGTGGTCTGTCTGGGAGAATTCCACATTGCTGAAGGATAACTATGATTGCCAAGACTCAACAGACAGTAACATGTGCAAGCGCCCAACTTAAGTAAAGCAGAATTTGCTGTGCAGAATCACTGGAGCCATTTGTGCTCCTGGCCAGTAGTTCCTCCGTAGAGGGTGAAATTAATGTGATTGGTGTGACTGTGGAGAGAATGATGTCAGGCCTTGGAGATGCCCTTTGAGAGCACAAGCCAAAGAGGCTGCCTCTGTGTGTGTGCTGAGTGACAAGACAGGTTTGGTAGAATCACAGTAAAGGTAGAATCAAATGAGAAAATTGCCAAATTATAAAGAAGCAATTTTCTCTTTGAGTCTACCTTTACTGTGTAGAATGTGATAAAAGTTTATTTGAACTCACGTCTAAGCCTTGACTAGCCTCTAACACAGAACATGCACAGTGAGCTCATCCATTACCAGCCATGCTCACAAGAACAATTTTCCAACGAATCACAAGGGAGTTGGGCAGGAAAAGTGCAACAGATTGTGGGAGTATCATGAGGACACAGAGGAAGGAAGGAAGGTTGGGTGCTGTTTATCTCAGTTGCTGATAACAGTGACAATACATGCACAGCACCTGTTTTATGTATGCGTGTGAGCAGTTTCCACATCCATACATAAAACATAAAACACACGCTGTGTGTTTTATGTGTGTGTGTTATGTAAGTGTTATTCATCCTGTCTGGAATAACTGAGGTGCTCCATCTACCAAAATAATGTAGAAAACCACCATGGTCTGTATAAAATTCAAACATTGAGGTAATAGATATTACCGATTGGTTTTGGATATTTTGAAATCTTTCAACATTAGCATTTCCCAGAAGTTGGCAAATTTGGATTAGAGGTTGAAGGCTGATACATGTCATCGCTTCAAAAATAGTTTGCTTAGCATAAACAAGAGCACTCAGAGAGTGCACCTCCCTCCGAAGGGCAAGGGTTATGCTGAAACTGATGTTTTAGGATGTCTTTATTACAATATGCTGACGTCAGCCTGCTTTTATAACAATATCCGGATGTCAGACCTATGACCTATGACCTCGAAGCATTACATGATGCATTTTATTCTCTTTACACATACAACAGGAGCAGAATTGGCTGAAATCGTTGGCTTTTATAAGCTGTAACAGCATGAGATTTTAAGATATATTCCTGCAGCATGTGACTTTGCAAAGCTTTCTACCGTCATTGTAATGTTGTAGGGCTTCGTACTGAAAAAATTTCACGTGTGTGTGCAGCTTTCTCCATTCTCTTTCATGAGATATATTACTCGATATGGTTTCTAGAAGTTTTTTCAAGGTCAGCTAACAAACAATGAGGATCAAAGAAAAATGCGAATCAACGTTAGCCCAGTTTTTACCTAAATTAGATCTCCTCAAACTGTTATTGGTATCTACCATCGCATAAAATCTGAACATGATATTTTCAGAACTGTGGACACTAGACTCGCTCTCCCTTTTGCAGAATAACAATACAAGTGCAATGTATAGACATAATGCTAAACAACAGACTTTCATTCACTACAACAGCAAACAGCAAAAACATGATGGAGAGGTTCACTCCAGTGACTCCAGTTTACTGTGGTGAGGCGTATAGGAGACAATAATCAGCTACAGGCCCTTGTGTCAGGACACCTTTAAATCAAAGCTTCCATATTCCTAACTCCAGTATCCAGATGGATGAGTTATCAAAAGAAAAACAGTCCAAATAAGGGGGTCACAATTTTTTGGGCATTTCATGTTGGCCTGGATTTTTAGATCCAGAGGCTGCCATTGGAAAACCACATATTAACATTTCAGCAAGCAGTAGATGGATGAACAGTATTGAAAGTCGACTTGGTCTTGGGAATGCATTTATTATGTGAAAGAATCAATCTGCCAAAACGCACAGCTGCAAGTCAATGAATGTATGCATGCAAGTTTGAAAGTGCCATATCTACAGTAGAAATTCAGCTAGTGCTTTCAAGCTGAAAAGTGAGGCCTCCCAATTTCTACCTGGATATGTTGCTGAAAAAACTGAAACAAGATTAGCATTTTTGTCTTTACAGTTTTCTTTTATTAGAATGGTATTTGCTTTATTTGCCATTTTTGCACACGATGTAATCTGCAACTTTTTTTATTTAGTTGTATTTATTGGTTTAGCCTGTATCATCATCCATTCATTCTCTTCCACTTATCCAATTCAGGGTTGGCTGAAGCCAGCCCCCACCTGTAATAGGGCAAGAGGTGGGATACAAACCTGTATCACATTCACACCTAAAGAATCACCCATTAACATGCATGTCTTTAGGCTTTGAGAGGAAGCCAGTGTACCCTGAGAGACCCCAAACAGGGGTAGGTGTAACATGCAAACTGCACCCAGAAGGGCCCCCGCTAGGCAGTAGGTTTGAACCCAGAGACTTACTGTGAGACATAGCATACCACCCTGCCTGTATCCCCATGACATTAAAATACTGAAGAAACAATTGCATAAATTCCTGCTCTGTACTTCTTGATTACACAATAGGTTAGGGGGCTCTGTTTTCTTCTGTACTTCTATTTGGTTAGTGAGTAAATGTAACTTGACGCAGGCCTTAATTTGTGCTTTGTTTTGTTTTTCATTTGATCAGAAAAAGTGGAAATCCCCTCTACTGCTTTATGTACAATTTCATTGGTT
>VOQK01030059.1:14484-27237 GCA_015052645.1 Benitochromis conjunctus | reverse complement strand
ATATCTATATATATATCTATATCTCTATATATATCTCTATATATATCTATATAGATAGATAGATAGAGATATAGATAGATAGATAGATAGATAGATATATATATAGATATATATATATAGATATATAGATATATGTGTATATTTGCATATGAATAGTGTGGACAAATATTCAACAAACAAAAGAATCTCTTTATACCACCCCCCTCTTAGCAAATACCACATGGGAAACAGTGTTTTTGAAGCTGTGTCTTTGGAACTTGTTCCCTCATCTTTATTCAACATGGATTTGGCTTTTCATGTCCCCATATTACATCTTTATCTCATTTCCTCTCATAGACACATCCTTAATCTCTGTGTGCCAGAGATCCATCTCACTGTTTTACCAAGGCCTACAATACCATAGCTTATTATAAGCAAACTCTTATTATAAGAAAAAAAAAAATCTGTCAATCAAGCTATTTATTCAGGCAGTGCAAATTCATTTTCAATTACTATTCACTCCTGGTCTGGATAAGACTTGAAAAAAGAAAATCACAGTGACTATTGGTCACAGTGACTTAATCCAACAATGAACGAGGAAATGCACGTACAGAGCTGTACAGAAATTGTGCTGTGTAAATGAGGAGGAGGAAGTCAAAAATACATATTTACATATAATGGTATGGGGTCAGCAAGTGTAGACCCAAAGTTAATGAAAATGAATAATGGAAAGTGTGCAATAGGCAACTTTGGTAATTACTTCGGTACTTGGCCAAGGTGATTGCCCAAATGGGAACAGCCAGAGGACACTCAAAAGAAGTAGGAACTTTCCCCTGTTGTGTGTGTCCTGCTCTTGATCAGTTCAGTGGGGGATGTGAAACGTCTGATTAGGATGGTTGGAGAATAGAGTAATGGCCCTGTCTTTTAGAACAAGATCTATGTGGTTGCCTCCGTGCTACATGGAGAGATTGGTGGTTTCTGGTCACTGGCTCAGTTAAGTCCTTGTCTGTGTCGAGCGTTTATAGTGACATGCCTAGTTTAGATCTCGAGTCCCACCAGCACCATACATCAGATCTGGCTATTATCATTGTGCAGTCTAAACCTGACATTTTACTTGACAGTAGGTAGTTAGGTAAACAACAGATTTGAGGTATATTTTGCTTGGTGTTCTGTAGCAGTTGGCCTCTTGTATCCAATTCTTTTTGAGAATTGAGCTGTGATTGTTATTTTCCTTTCTGAACAAATAGGAAATGGCAATTCCCATTTTTACAGGGGAATAAGGGCAACATTTGCTTGTGGCTCTTATTAACCTTGTGGTTTCCACCACCCCCATCGTTGGAGTTGGATGTGTGTACTCAAAAACAAATTTGATATTCATTGTTTGACATCCAAGACACTGAGGACGGGGTCTCTAGGAGTTCTGGGGTCCTGAGGCAATTGCAGTAAATCATCCTTGGAAATGACATGAGCCACATACTAATAAAACCAGCAACTTTAAAAGTATCTCAACCATTTATAATTTAAGTGTATCAAATACATTTTTTATCAATGACTCAGTTTTATTTGTTGTTGATGTTGTAGTTGGTGGTTGGCGTCACACCAAGATCCCATTTCTTTTAAATTTAGTGTGCAGGAGTAAGAGTGGTGTGTAGCTCCGGGATGTCTGCTGTGTGTTACAGCTGTAGTCAATAATATCTAACATGTGAACGTTTCAGTATTCTAGCTTTTGGAAGTGCAGTTAATTACCACTTTATTACTGTATAGACTGCACACTCACACACTGCCTCTTGGCAATGTAAATACATACTGTATGTTGAAATAGATGGAAAGGCTTTCGTGGCAGGCAGAGACAGAGGCACGCATATATAACAAAGGATCTGTTTGTCATATGGAATTTGCAACATTAAATCTTAACTCCAATCCCTTAAGTCCCTGTTTTGATTCTCTGATTTAATGCGTAGAGAAGCCAATGCAATGGTATAAAATGCTTTGTATTTGCATAACAACGATCTCTCTCTCACACACACACACACACACATGTGTATTTATATCCTGGTGGGGACATCTCATTGACATAATGCTTTTCCTAGCTGCTTACCCTAACCCTAACCATCAAAAATGAATGGCTAACCCTGACCCTTACCCTAAACCTAACCATAACCTAATTGTAACCCTGACACTAAAACCACATTTTGAGTCTCGAAAATGCCTTCAACCCCATGGGGACCGGGGTTTTGGTCCCCACGAGGGCTGTCGTTCCCCACGAGAATAGTAAACTTCCAATTTTTGGTCCCCACAAAGACGTATATACCCGTCCACACACACACACACACACGCACACACACACACACACACTTAGATATTAGATATTGTGACTTGGCCTACTTTAGGTGCACAGCAAAAATGCAATGCTGCTCAGGACGTTGACTGGGCATGCAAATTGTCCAACACATGCACAAAGCATTTTAAAATGTTAACTTATCAGCACTCCTTAATAGAAACAGCAGAAAAAGAAACAGCACAAGTGTAAGTCTAAGAGCCAGAAGACTGTGAACCTGTGCAGTGATACATTATCAGCAGAAAGAAGGCACACAGATAAGGTGCACAGATTATGTTCAGGGATCCTGTTTACCTCCAGAGATAAAGCACAGTGCTAACATGGCCTTCTCCCATGCACAGTAGCTCAAAGCAAAGGAGAAAAAATAAGTAAATAAATACACAACCAGTAGCACTTTGAAAAAAACATGCTTGAGAACAGCTCTGGAAGCAAATGAGCCCCACCCATTCAAACTGCATCCCTCAGCCTGTGTAAATAAGCCATCAATGGCTGTCACAGAGCTGTTACACTGGCCAGGACAAATGAAGATGCAGGTTGCTGCATGGGCTGCCACTGCCGACTGTAATTGCAATCTTTCAGACAGGAAATGGCAAATTGCTCCTGTCATCATTAGCAACCAGCTAAGACACAAAACAGACACGCAAGCTTGCAAACATAATTTGCAGAGGAACTGCTATGGAGCACATCTGGGGCTTTCATGAGACCACTGCAGGCTGACTGAACAGGACTAAAACAGGCTCTGGAGTGAGTTGTTTTTCCAGTTGCATTAGTAGCTGTTTAAATGCATTTGATCCGTGCTGTGTTTATCCAGCAGCATGGCAGACTTACTTGTGCATGCCACAGACGGAGGGTCAGAGAGTGCTCGGTAGTAGCCGTCCTCACAGTCACAGCGCCAGGAGCCTTCGCGGTCATTGAAGCTGTGCGCCGGACAGCGAGAGCACTGAAGGTCCTGCGAGGAAGACTTGTAGAAACCCCGACCACATGCTGCGGAAGGAAGCGAAAAGGGAAAACACACTGAATCAAACACACAGTGTGAATTAAAGGCTGGCAGTCTGCAGGTTATTTTCACGATAAACTAATGAATCCATTTCCTGTGCAGAAGGCCAGCAAATGCTCAGAAAGGTCTTAATAATGCTCTGCTGCCCAGGGCAACAGCTGTAGTGCTTCAGGTGTGTTATTTTCTCCAACCAGCAGTAAAAACAGAGAACAGAGCGCGTTGTTATCACATCACATTTAAATAGATGTGGCTTTAAAAATAACGAGTCATCTAAACAGCTGCCAGTTCATTTAATGCCTATTGAATAACCAAATAATGTTTACAGCTCTAAGCCTTTAACTCATTCAAACAAACTACAACAGGTGACTGGATGGAGACCTTATCTTGGATAAGACTTAAAGGACATCACTGTGTGTCCCTAGACTCAAACATCTGATTACATTTTTTTTTTCATATCTCACCAATAATAAAATATTTGATCTCTTAAAACTGCTTAAAATCATATTCCTGGAATCCAAGGCTAAATTACAAAGCAGGTTGTATCTGTATAACTCTCTGTTAGTTAGATTTTGAGACTGGTACCAAAGCACATAAATGCACAAAAATGCACTTTGACTGGTCAGTAAGATTAGAAAAGTGTTGTATAAATGCAAGTACAGCATGTGCCTACTTGTTTGTGCCTGTGCTTTGCACCTGCAAATAGATGATGTAAGAAAATATAACAATAAACAACTTATAATCCATTTCATTCGGAGCTAACTGAGAATTAAACAGAGATCAGCGGGTTTAGGTCTGGGAGGGAAGGTGATAATTGCACCTGAGATGTCATTTCAGTGCACAAATCCCGCACATGCAAGGTTTCCTACCTCTCCTTTGAATGCACGGACTAGTTTGTAATTAGTACGTTTGTTAACAGTATAGGTACACCGATTTTTTGCTCACTTGGCAAAAACAATCGGCCCTTTTTCAGCCGCTTTTCAGTCTTGCTCTCATTGGTTAGGATGAGCTCTCTCTATACATCTCTGCTGTGAGCAAACAGTAAAGCTTCAGAGAGTGACAGAGTGGACAGTGGGAGGAGAAAAAGTGAAATCTTTTCTGCTGCTTCCAACTTTTTCTCTGAATGATCGTTTTACATAAAAACACCCTTCCCCTCCTCTTCCTCCTTCCTCACTTGCAGGTTTGATTATTCACTGTAGATTACTAGTGAAGCTCCAAAGCCTAGAAATTTGTATTTAAGGTCAGTACTAGATATATGATATCTAATATGCAAGACTGGAAGCAAAGGTAGCTGCACAATAATGTAAAAGACTGGAGTTTGCTCTCTGATCTCCTCATCGGACCAATTTCCAAAGCTTCCATATGAATTCTTCCAGCAATAACATATCCCAGTTTAGAGTTATGTCTGGGATTAAGTGATTGATTTTTATCTGTCATCACCGAGGTTGTGTGATCATTTTTCAAATGATATGAAAAAACATGTAAGAGTTGTAATCTCTGATGTAGAATAATTATTCAAACTTGACACTACCGAGTTAAGTTACCACCAGATAAGAGTGATTTATAAGATAAATCAGCATCTGTGACAAGTAAAAGTTTTTTTAATGTGCAAAAAAAAGTATATATATATATACACATATATATACACACACATATATATACACACACACACACATATATATATATATATATATATATATATATATATATACACACACATATATATACACATATATATTCTAATAAATACATTTTTTTATTTACGTCTCCTGTTTGCCGAGATTTCTGAGAACAATTTGCAGAAGCATAAAATCATAGATAGATAGAACAACTCCTGAGTAACATACTGCATAATCCATTAAAGACGGGGTATGAGACATAACCTGTTACCATCACCAAACATAAAGTTGACAGCTCTCTGAAACTCTCAGAATTTGATTTGCGATGTCCCAGCTGAGCCAGGTTCACACAGGATCATAGTCACTGATGATCTCAGCAGTCATTACAAATCACTGAATGTCTCGAGGTGATATTAGTCCTGTGCAAACAGAGCCTCAAAGAGTCTTAGCTTCATAGCTGAATTCCCATCATGGAGGGGGGCATGACTGAACAAACCACTGTGTTCACATCTCGATGCAGCCAGAATTTGAGCGAGCCTGCCCCCTCAGGCTTCATCAAGCAGGCTTAGCTGTGAAACGGCACTGCAAATCTCAGGTTGAAGCTTTTACCCAGAGATGAACTCCTACCTGAGAGGGAAATAACAAGACCATTTTTATTCCGATGAATCCACAGGTCAGTGAAGGGGTCCCACTTGTTTACAACAGCTCATATTTGTGAAAGGAAATATTCTTCTGCAGACAGATAAGCATATGTACTGTATCACGCTCAAGCAAACTGATCATTTCAGTGCTTCACCTTTGACTGAGTAGGTAAGCAAAGAAGGCTGCTGGTATGACTGATAACTATTTGTGTTGTGGGGTAAGAATTATGCTCCTAACCATAACTAATTCATACATGCATGTTTTTCTTCAGTTACAAATGATTTTCTGGTTCCACGGGTGCCGTGAAACCAAGTAATGACAAACAGATATAGTGACTCATACCAAGCCAGTGAGAAGCACACAGGTTTAAGGACTAGCAAAGAGGAGAATTCAGGGTAAGGCAATTTTAGCCTGGAACTCAGCTAATCCACACTGGCTGGCTGTGCGTGTGCTAAACGCAGCAAAAGCATGTGAAAAAAACACAATCTGGGCCACATGACTTCACAAACAATCTGAAAGAAATCTATACAGCTCTGCATACAAACTATCAAATTATACTAAAAATGCATTTTTCATGAGCCACAGGGGGGAATGAGCGACGATTTCCATGCTTGCTGCCCCCTATTCCAAATCCTGATTCTAGCTTTTTCTTCCTTTCTTTCTTTTAATTTCCTTTGGTCACCTTCTCTGGAGACAGATTTGTAATAAGAAAGACAGATAAATCAGAGTTTTCTGGTTTTAACGCTTCCACAGCAGCATGAAAAAGAGGCCAAGGCTCAGGGTATCCCCATTTCAGCTACATGAAAGCCCTGTCATTCTCTATTTATCGCGGTGCCACAGTTTTGTGAAACAAAGGGCTTTTTTTTGTTGTTGCTGTTTTTTTTCCCCAAGATAAAAAAAACAACATGATTTTATCTTTAATCTTTTTTTCTTTACCTTTTTCACCAGTAATTGAAAACAGAGCCATCAAAAGGCTGTCAGAAGGGTCTTTAATGCTGACCAGGCAAAACATATCAATGGAAGTGTTTAATCTTCATATCAAAGTTCTTTGTTGTTGTTGTTTTAATGTACAGTGCTCATGACAACACTTGACTTACAGCAAAATAAACCGTGTCGAGTATCTGATCCTCAGTGTAAACACTCCCCATAAATGCTGATAATGATGCTTTCTACAGCAGGTTCAAAACTGCCAGCTCTCAGTGCCTTTGCTCAGCATGCTGGGATTTTTAACATTCTGATAAGCCAGCGTGTCTGTTTGCCTTTGGTTTCTGAGCGCTCGACTGCTGGGTGGCCTGTGTGCAGAGGGGGAAACACCCAGCTTGGACCGAGACCCCCACAGCCACCTCCCTCCCCTCGAGTACAGAGTAACAATACAGGCCTTCAAAGAGGGCGCTTTTCAAAATTAAACACTGTATAACTAGTTTAATTTAACACGACTCACACGTTAATGTTACAGTGTTTTTTATCAGTTTCAATTCATTACTGATTCCAGTTCCCAAATTCAAGGTGCTGATGATATAACAGTGCTTTTTTTCGTCGGATTGCTTTTCCACATTTTCTTACATATTTATATACTGACTGAGTAACACGTTATTAAACATGGGAAATGTGTCAGATCATGCCATTGTACAAGTAATCCCTGACTCTCCAGTGTGTGTGATGTCATAGAGAGGGGCTATCGCTGATATAGTCATGTGACGCGCAGACCTGTGTCTGTGACGACACAGGTAATTGTTAGAGGCAAACAAGCACGAAACAGAAGGCTGGCCTTACAGCGAGAGGAGCTAAACTGTGAGTAAAAAGCATAACATGCTCCCTCTATACTTACATCTACACATTGGACTATATTTAACCTCAGGATGAGATTTTATATAGACATAGAAACCACTTAACCTGTTTGGGTTTCTTCCAAAACTCACAGCTAAATGCCTCACAATCCACTCCACACAGTTTCCTGAATTTCCTTTGTAAGCGCCATATAATAATGTCAGGCCTTGTTTATAATCCATCGTAGCTGAAAGGTTTGTTTTAAAAAAGTCTTAATATTCTTTAAACGGTTTATTTATTTTATTATTAAGGCCTCTGAGTAAACGCCATGGTCAACACACTGGCACTTTTCCAGCCGTATCATAGAGATTCCCGTAGAGACTATCCTGAGGGCTTGTGCCTCCAGTCCATCTGCACTGCGTATGCCAGGTTACAAAAAACTGAGAGGTGCATCACAAGGAAAAACAATACCAAGGGACACTGCACTGATGACAGCAGCAAGCATAAAGTGCCTGCTAAGCTCGATTTAGACTTCTGGGGGAAATCTACGTCTTAACTTATGGCGTAACTGGAAACACCTTTTAACCCTATGCTGCAACTACACTGTACGCCATTCAAGTCACTGCGGGCAGCATCGACCTGACAAGTGTTACATTTTTCAGGAAGGTGCACATCCAGTTATGTGGAAGGCTACGGCGTAGGGTGTTAAGGACTTCCCAGTTACGATTTAAGTCACAACGTGGATACCGACAGACGTCTAAATCATGCATTAATGTATCTCCAAATTCTCTGGATTGAATTCCTATTTCTGTTCGTCCAGTGCAATAGCCCCCTCCCTTTAGTAGCACTGTGTAAAATGCAGCATTGCACAACTTGACCTTAATAGAAACTAGAAAATAGAGACTGAATGCTCAAGAACAAGTTTCCCTTCTCCCTTACTCGTTAAGAGTGCATTTCTACCCATACCATGGACTACCTAACCAAGAGAGCAAATGAAGACTAAAAATAGCAACTACAGGATGTGAAGAGGACATTAACGTTTTAGGTGGACACTGCGGTCCTAATGTGGGCTTTTACCAGCCTTCAACAAGTAATTCTGTAGCGCCATCCTCCACATGAAAAAGTAACACTAAAAGGGTATAAGTATGTTCGAGTGTGACCAGAGGAGATCCTGAAAGGACTGACCAAACTACAGAAATAATTCCTGATTTTTTTTTTTTAATAAACTCAAGTTGGAAGTTGGTTCAGTTTCTATCCTTTTTTTTTTCAGTGACAGCCCGAGTGTTTATCAGTGTGCCTGACCGGGTTTGGCACCCAGAAACGTTTACAGAAGCAACAAGGCAGCAAATGAGGCCTCAAAAATCGAATGCCTGTATGACATGGGCAACTAAGTGGTTCTGCAGCTCTTCCCATCACTAGCAGTGAGATGAGTGACAAGTACAAACACAGCCATCCTATCCCAGCATTCCTGTCCCAGCAGCAGCACAGTGACTCACTGCTGGCAAGTTCCCTTTTTCCTGGCACCAGATGCCAAAGAGAGACATTCTTAGTTGGGAAGATAGTGAGTGAGACGTTCTTTCTCCACTGACCCTCCAGCAACACTTTCTTTGGAAGGATATAGCTGTGAAGCAATTATACCAAGTCTGGTCACCCAGTAGCTTTCTTAACTGACAATGTGACTGACACCTTAGTGGCAAACACTGACACCCAAACATGTAGAAACACCGCACAAACTCTGGACTCCGTTCACTTTACAACTTGCAGTGACTTTGACAAGGGGACTCACAGTCTGTCGTGTAATTACATTTGTAGGGATGAAGTGTTTCGGATCAACTCTTTGGGGAAGGGCCCATTTATGTAAGTCTGATTTTCGTCTTGCGCAGATAAAGGCTGACTGCCAGCTTGACACAGGGCCTGTTAAAGAAGCTGAGCAGCAGACACAACTGCAAGCCTATTTATGACTCTAAGAAATTAGCCAGTCCTTAGAGAACTGGGCTGAGGTTTAGCACAAAGACAGAGACAGAGAGAGTCTTACATTCCAGGCGGTTCCTCGGGAGTATACAGAGCCAGCATCTGTAATTTCCCATCCAGTGGTCAAGCAGTTTCATTCAGTGATGTGATTGGAGGGTGGGGGGGTGGGGGTCAAGCTGCAGTCAGCAATTTTACACAGAGCCAGGAAGAGGGGCATGACAAAGGAGAGGTCCTCAGAGAGGCGGGATGCAGATAATCAAACACTCTTGTGACTTTAGTGTCTCTATCAGGGCAGACGCTGGCCCAGAGAGTAAACCAAAGTCTCCTTATCTTATTCAGACACACATATACAAGAGCAGACAGGGGAACCGATTTCTGTATTCTTCTAAGTTCTCTGTTTATTCCTTTTCCCTTTAAGTTGAGCTTCTTAACATTCCTGAATAACATCCAATTTTTCTCAATCTTCAGAGTGTCACGACACTCTGGGTGACAGACGGGGGGGGGGTTAGTTTCCCTTCACTTAATCTTGTGACTTTGGTCACAAACTGGAATTAAATTTGGCCCTTTACTGCTTTTCTGGGTGTGTGTTTGTTTTTTGTGCTGTGTTTGCATTGGCTGACTGAAATGAGTCGCTAAGATCAATAATTAAAAAGAGCAAAACATCAACAGTTGGTCAAAATCTGACAGTTTGGTTTGAGATAACTTTGGAAGCGCAGCATTACATACATCATGTTACTATGCAGGCACTGAGGATGAAGTACAAAACCCGTGTGATTGTTTAATTATTGATGCACAAAAAATATTCTGGGCAAAAAAGATCTCAAATGAGGATTTATACAAGAAGACAGAGAAGCAAAGTGTGGTGCAAGAGCTCAAACACTGTTGCATATGATGGTTTGGGCGTGCCCTTAAACTGGACCAGACACCATGACAGGCCTAGACAGACGCAGATCTTTAGTGCTTTATGCCCTTCTAAGGACAGAGACGACAAGGTTGGTGGCTCTGTGTGTTTGCCTAGATGAGCTATAAATGTCATGTGTAATCAGAGTTTATGATCCATGTATATATTTTGATAACTACTGTGGATATGGGTAGAGGAAAAACAATAACTATACAGATTAGTGTGACAAACCAGATCAATGTGAACAGATGTAAGGTATGTATGCCATGCAATAAGTATAAAACAATATTTTTTCGGTTCCATTGCTGCCAGTATTAGAAAAACTTGCCAATTATTGTCTGTCTTAAAAGAATTGGAAACTGATCTTCTTACTTGCTTACAACCCACAAATCCAATTAAGGTTAAAATCCTTGTTCCTACTGAGCAAAGAGGGGACGAGTTGGTCCAAACAGGGCAGCTGGGATATTGAGTTTTCCACCCATCTGTCTCAATATTCCTGCAGACAGGGCTAAAAGTGAGCTGGAGTGTGGGAATGTGGGAGACTGCGTCTGTTTTTTGCAGACTGCCAGAGCCAAAGTGAGAATGACTAGTGTGGGCCTTTCTGTCTCCACGGTCTTCGCATGATGAGTCCTGTCAGGGCCAGGTCTTCCCCCTTTCTTCTTCGACTGCCCTCCCGTCCGGCCTGATTATGTGTTAAATCCGCCCATGTGTCAGTATGGATGTGGAAAGAATGTATGCCGGAGTGAGCCGAGCTGGGCTGTGGAGACCTGGAGAGAGCAGCCTGGAGATAGCACCCCATTAGAGTGATAAAAGAGCCAGAGGGTGGAAAGCAGCCGACAGGACCAACATGCACAGCCGCTGATGAATGCCAGGTGGAATGGGTCAAGTGTGATAAGGGAAACTGTTTATTTTCTTATTTAAAAAAAAACACACACTGTTTTCTGTGACCGAAGCCACACTGATAGGGAAATGTCTTTATAAATATCGACTCTAAACACAGACATGGAATGGTACCATATGTGGTGCCGTTTGCCTCTCGTGTTTCCTCCCAGTGTCTTTTCCATTGTCTGCATGATGGTGACATTCACTCTAAGTTGGCAGTCGTCCTCACACGAGGCTTTGCGTTGCTGGAAATGTAGCCTTATTTATATTCTGAAGCTGATTACAGAGTTTGGGGGATAATTGTAAACCTAACCCTAACCCTAAAGAGGTGGCCTGTTCACACTTATTTCTTAAGGATATGGCTCAAAATCTGTTTTCAAGGCCCTTATTTCATAAGAGTTGTGGATATAAGATTTGTATTCCTAAATGGATGTGTTAAAATATTTATGGACAGAAACAGCAGACATTTTTCCAGAGAGTGTGAGGAACACGACTGACTGCCCGTTTATTTTCTCCATGGCAGTTTAATCTACCCGTGCTCATATGTTAAATGTCCTCTGAACACAATATATTTGCTGATGAAAAACGACTTACTCTCTGAGTAACATGTAATATGTAATAACATGTTTTAGTAACAGACATTTTTCAGGCATTGAATCCTCGGACTAACCTTGTCCTACAGACGTATTTTGGCTGGTATGAAAACAGGTTTGCCTGACGCCAAGCGCCACCTGTAAAAAAACTTCTTCTTTTCTCTCGAGTGTTTCTGATTGCTCCTATTACGCTGCACCGCTGTCGCTAACGTTAATACAGTCAGAAACATGGTCTGTCAGCTATTTCAGCTGCATATTCAGGGAACCATAAAATGCTATTTAAAAACCCAAATCCGACTATATGTTTTTAAGTTTTACTTTCGAGGCATGCAATTAGGATGATGACATGTTCTGAAGACTGAGCGGGCCGATGACGTCCTTCTCTGAGCTTATTTCTTATGCATTGATATAGCTCAAGGTCTACGTGCATTGTTGTGATTAGATGTGACTTATGTTCCTTGCCTCAATAAATAGTAGGCCTCGGTGTGGACATTCATCAGGCTCTGTTTTTCATCAGGCGCTTTATGCATGCTGAACTATGGCTGCATCTCTTTTATGGACTAAAGCCTGTGGTGTTTTCCGCCGCAGTGTAAGAGGCAGTATATCTTTAGAGTAATCTGAGAGCTACAGGGACACGCAGACCTGGAAAAATCCAAGCAGAGTGTATTTCGTCTACTTTAAAAACCAAAAGACAGCTCAACTGATCTCATCGCAGGGGTGATGTGTGGATTTTTACAGGTGCAAAGATTTTGGAAAAATCAAGTGCACCTTCAAGGATGACATTAGTTATTTATTAGGTATGAGGTATCCAAAGTCCTCTAATCAAACACTACAGAATTCTTTTGGTCTGTAATTTTATTGTATTTTTTCCCAGTTCAAACATGATTTTGGTTTTGAGCGTGATCACAGGAATAACAAGCAGAGCAGCAAGCATGTGTTGAATTTTTTCCTTCTTTCCTCTGAGTCCAGTGCACCACTCTACACCTCAGTGATTTATAAGTTAAAAAGCGATGCTCAGCAGCTGGGTTTTGCCCACAGACATGTTAATCTCACACCTATGAGAGGCA
>VOQK01030059.1:2563-14458 GCA_015052645.1 Benitochromis conjunctus | reverse complement strand
GGGCAGAAATACACAAAAAAGGATAAGAACAAAGTCTATTGTAAAAAAAAAACAAAAAAACATCTCTTCACGGGGCAGGGATAGAGTTTCAATGTCAAACCCTTTTCAAACAAGCTCATTGTGAACAGTGACACCTCCCAAAGGCTTTGGAGGAAGCAGGGAAGCAAGGGCATTGCAACAATCGGAGCCACATATGAAACGGTTATATGAAATGGTTAAAGAATATGATGTCATGTTATGATGGTTCTTCCCCCCAACCCTCCCCACCCCCACATACTTGGAATGATTATGTCTGGCTGCTGCTGCTCTCCACACATCTACACAACCAGCCCATTCATCCGAGGTACCTGTGCTTAGTGGGAGATAAGTAGCTTTCCATGAGAAACAAAAAGAAGATTAGCTCTGCCGTGCACTGTGTTGGAGGGCATGCAGCTTTGGCCTGTAAGCAGAGAAAACCTGAAGAACGTGCCTGCTTTGGTTGTTCACGTCAAAGATCAAAGCCAGATGCTTATTAAGTCAAAGTTCATTTTCTCGCTATGGCAGCTGAAGAAGTGCAGCAGACATTTAAGCTAATTCTCCGACAGTGGCAGTTAAAGAAATGCTTTTACAACGTTTAAACTCATTAAGTTTGTTTTAGATCACTCTGTGTAAAATCCCCCCTTTGAGCAGCTCAGCACGATAGATAATATTCATTTGTTTTATAGGAAGGGACATTCATCCTAAAACAGAAAGGATGTAGTTGGTTTTCATCGTGCTGAAAAGAAAACAGAATTACATTTTCAGATGAACTCTAAGTTAAACCTCACACAGACGAATTTACTTAATTTGGGAGTGAAAGAGCAGCAGTTCAGAGCCCTCACTGGCAGCTACAACAAACTCAATCACCTGTTTTCTCCTTCATTGCAACTGCTAATTTATTTCATGGTCTTGGTAGAAAAAAAGGATTTTAAGATTAAACGCATTACATCAGTGAATGGCTTCTCACGCTGCCTGACCTGCATCATGAGTCTGCACACAGTCCTCCTAAGAAGCCTCTGCTTCTTTAAGTTATCATGCAGAGTGAGCTTTTGAAATGGATTCTCAGTGACATGGAAAATGTCCCTGCCTAATCGTCTTTTGTTTAGTTCATTTAACTCACATGGAAACAAGAGAGTGGGTCCTTAAGCCCAGCCGTGCAGGCTACCTTTATGAAGAAGGCGGCCACCTCTAAAAAGGAGCTGTGCTAAAAGACGCCGCAGATGAGACGAGGGCTTTGCACTCTCAGGATGAAAGCATGGGGTCTAAAGGTCTGACCCATCCAAAGCCCCCCTGGAGCCCAAGCGAAATCAGCACTGAAAATGTCCCCAGTCAGCAACTGAGCATTATCTCCGGATTTTGCCAATGCCTATCTACCGTAGTAACCTGCCCCCACTTCACCCCACCCACCCCTCTCCAATTCCAGAGCTATGACAGAAAGGAATGAAACACTCATCTGTGGCCAAAGCGTTCCCCTGAAACAGAAAGAGAGGAGCTTGTACAGAGCTGCTCCTACAGGGCTGGTTCACGTCTGTATCAACAGTTGGAAAATGAATCACGACTATTTTCTGACCCTTTTTTGTAAACCACACAAATAATCAGGTAATCTGAGTAATTATCGGCAGATAATTCAGTAATGAACATAATTAGCAGTGGCATTCCTAAACATGTCGACTCCTGTTTCACAGAGAAAGATTTATTTTGTGACAATGATCCAAAAGAAACAGCTGAATTTCCTGAAACGGAGCTATCCTCAGCACATCTTAAGTTCTTCTTCCTCTGGGTGTAAGTGGGGGGAAAAGTGAGAAGTTATGTAATAAGTTATTGATTTTCCTCTTAAAGGGAGACTGAACCAAAGAGCCAGTGGTCTGAAGCCTCCCAGAGGAGCAGCCCCACTGATAACACTGCCCTCCCTGCTGCCTCTTAAGATGGCAAGACCCTAGGCCTAGTCACATATCACTTTCACCCTCATGCCACGGGGACACAACAGAGAACAACAAAGACAATGTCTTCCGACATGGACTTCTCCTGCCTGATCACATCCCTCTCTAGCAGTCAGCACCAAGCAATTACAAAAAAAAGACATCTGTGCCACAGTTTGGATAGATAAGCAGGACAACAGCATAGAAGAGCAAGAGAAGATGAAGGGCGCTGCAATGCGAGGGGGGGCAAGAGGGTGGGGGCTCTTTTGCCATGCAGGGGGGAGGGAAGCCAGAGAGGTGACTCTGCTGGCGAGCAGAGGTCAACTGTGCAACCATCCATCTTCTTCTTGACAGGATCCTGTCAGCCTGGGTGCTCACGTTACTAAACACAACAGGCAGGCCTCCATTGTGGCGCTGTGCTGGTCTGCAGCCATGTGTAAATGAAGTTAATATTCCCTGACCTCACACACGGCCAAATGTGGACCCCAGTGTCACCTTGGAAATAACGCTATCTGTCGCAAAATCACAAAGCGCTCCCTTTCTGGTGGTTACAAAGTCTTTAACTGACCATATGCTTTTGTTTGTGTGAGAATGATGAATGTTTACCGGGTTTCTATTCATGCAGTGCAACGCAGGGTCTCACATCTGAACTGGCAGGTCACAGTTTTTCTTTCCCTTGCTGACTTGAAATAGCCGATTGGTCCAGTTTGCATTTATAATCACACATATCTTTCCATTCAGAGTGGTAAGCCAGTCAAACTAGAATGCACAATGTCATGCACATGTCTGTCTTATTTTCATTAAAGTTAAAGGTAAATAAATCTGCTTTTTAAAAAAAGTTCACCTGACATCATCATCATCATCATTAAGATTTTGAATTCAGTATCAAAAGGAATCCAGTTGCATCCATTTTTAAATGAAACAACGTGATCAAATTAATTCATTACTTCCTTGTTCTTATGTCGTTCCATGGCTTTCCTCTGTCCACACGTACGCAGTTGTTTGCCAAGTGCTGATAACCTTTAAATGTTCGAGGATGAGCAGTTCATGAAAAATGTCTGAATTTCTGTGGTAGAGTACAACTGTGGTTCCATCTGGTCCTGTGTCTGCAGAGACTAAATTAGGCTAAAAATGTATGGCATGTTTGGGAAAGACAAGCTGTGAAAACCTGAGCTGAGAAGAATGGAAACTAAACAAAAAGTGCCCAGGAGTCAGGGCGTCGATCAAGCTTCAATGTCTTCATGAAGCTTGTTTTTAATGCCGCTCAAAGAGTCGAATGCATCAGTAGCACTAGTCTACAGACGTGAGAAAGACATCCATTACACAGGCAGCCTCCTGGCTTTCTCTAAACTCACTTCTCAGGATGTGTCAATAATATGTTAAGTTATAGGAATATTAACGTTCAACCAAACAACGTAGTCAAGCCTCCAAGATTTGTATGTGAAAAGAAGCACTAGTGTTTAATGTGATATGCTGAAAGGGCAGCCAGTCCCTTCAAACCGCCCTGCTGGCACGCTCTCATAGTGGATATTTAAAAATGAGGCTCTGGATATGAAAGTAATACAAATATCATTTATTCCAGCTTGGCAAATCACAGTTTTCAAACTTTAAGTTTACCCATGCAGTAGCTGCTGTTTAGTCTCTACTAATGAGCAGGAATTAAAGCAGAACATCTGCAACATCTGGAAGTCTACATCTGATATCAGCAGCATCACTTCAGCTGAAATGTGCCACAATATTATCTTGACCTGAAGCACTGTTTTCTTTTCTACACAACCTGCAATATCCACCTATATAAAGCAAAGAGAGCACAGAGAAGCAGAGTTTGGGTGACACTGGAGGTAATACTGAAGATCCACAAGTGCAAGAAATCAGAAATGAGGAACAAAAGAAAATGCGATGAATTTGGTTAACGTAAGAAGCGCGACACCTCCAGACATTGTGCAACTTCGATCTGAGTTATGTAGCCTCTATTTAATTATTAGATCATTTTTCCATCATTTTTCAAAATTACCTTGCATTAAAAAATATATTTTCTTTTTCAATCAAAACTTCAGAAATCCAAACTAGCTCCACCTGCAATTGTATGAAATCAGCTATTCTATTGATGCCTAGCTTTTTACTTGATAAATGACTTTAATTATTACGTTATTATTGGGCACAGCACTGAACACTTTTGTTTTTGTCTCGAGGTCCTTCCCTGAGCGATCACTTTTAGGGTAGTGCCAACAGTATTGGTGGAAACATTGTGAGCAGAGAATAATACGTCTTATCTCAGACTGCTACCTGCCAGGCCAAAACAACAAGTAGGAAAAAGCCCTAGGCTCAGAAAGAATGCTACTATTCACAGGAAACAGGCACTGGCAGTGACAGGATGCAATCCCATCCATCACCAATTTATTTCAATCTTGACTGATTTAGGCCCATTTGGGTCTCTTGTGATATTCGACACATACCTATCATTTGCATAATTAAGCTCTGGAGCAGTGGCAAAAGACAGCCATTTGGTGTATTAAATTCACACCTTATCAATCAAGGGAGCATCAAGATGAATTAGGACCTCCTGACTTCTTGGCTTCATTTGAAATGCTAAATACAGCTTTTTCTCCAAGCCTGCAGCTAGACCTGGCTGCCTGGTGGCTTCCATACACGTAAGCTGTCGCGGTCAGATCCCAGCCCTTTCCCTCAGGGGGCTTAATCATCAATCAGTCTCCTACTAACTTCTGTCTAACTCCCTGACAGTCAAGATGGATGGTGCCAGCATCTACAGGATGCTGTATCCTCTCATTAGTCCTCTAGTTAGCATGCACCGATAGCAGCGAGATATGGCCTGTTTTATCTGTTTTCCACCAGACAGCAGTCTCTCCCTTTTCTGGGACAGGGTCAACAGTTAATCATTTCTCAGGCACTGGTTACTTAGTACCACAATGATGTGATGTGTCAAAATTGGACAACATACATTCCTGGGATTGAGCGAAACAAAGACACCAGTGTCCTCCCACAAGGGCCCTCTTTATGTTTAAACGACTCAGTGGCTCCATTGCCACCAGTGGCCAGCGCTGAACAGAACCAGCAGATGAATGGGCACTATTTTCACAACACGCACTTCTTTGCAAAATGAAGCCTTCGCAGGCTGCGGGGACACTTCAACGGGCCTGTTTCAACAGCCATTACACTGAGATCACTGAACGAGCACAGCGCAGATTGCCACAGAAGAGTTAACAACAACAGACCGGGGGGGGGTGATGAATGAGTGGATCACAACAAGTTTTGGAGAAGGCCTTTGCATCCACACACACAGAGGCTCCTCAAATTACATGAGTGACAGCTCAGCTCGCTCACTCCACCCCCACCCTCCCGGCGCCCGCGTTATAATCATAGCACAGTCGCTCAGTCTAAAACAAGCCAGTTAAGAAGTGTGTTAAGGAGTCTGTTTGCCTTACAAGAAGTGCTTGTCCGATAACGAAAACACATCTTAAATCACCTTTTGGTTGTCATTATTCAAGCAAAGATTGAATAGAAATTATTTTCACATGTTTACAAGACCATTGTAATCCTGGCTAGAGCCTAGAGTGGCTTTAACCTGTCAGGAACAACTAGAACGTCAACTACCCATTAACGGTTAGATGTAGGGTCAGTTTAACATCCCCCACTGTTTATGCATTTTGTCCCTATCTACCCAAATGAAAAGATTATAGCAGAATAAAAGTAAAGCCAAAATACATGCATGAGACTTTAACTGAAGGATAACATTATTTCAAACATGTATCCTTTTCACAAACGGAGCTTGGTCTCAGCCAAAAACTCGAAAAATCTTCTGAGATCACACGTTTCGGGATTAGGGTCAGGACTAGTAGACCGGGACAAGTAGTGTGACTCAAAGTGTGTTTCACTAAAATGCAGAATCATTTAGATTAGCAAAAATCATTAAAACTTTCCAAAACACACTAATGAACGAGCACTCAGACGTTTGCTCTGTCAGTAGCTGGGAAAGCAGAGACTGAACCGAGTTCGTGAGTAATACTAGTACGACAGAGAAAATATTTAAATACTAAAATGCCCTGTGCTTTGCCCCTCTGTATAATACATTTTTCCAATGTACCAAATGTATAAACAGACACATGTGGGCAATGCTTCATTTTAACTCTTCTACCAACAGAAAAAAAAATCTTCCCGGTCAAAAGATAAAGTTAAAAGATAAAAGCTGCTTTTACAGCACTAAGACAAACTAGTTCAAGGTCCAGGAGCCAGGATCTCACTTATTTTTCCTACGGTCACAGGTACTTGGACTTATTGCTCTGCTGTTGAGCTGATAGAAATACTTTGAATAGCTTTTAGATTGTTCTAGGTGGAAACTACTGAATGGACAATTTGATGTCAGTGGAGCCACTGGAAGAAGTGCTGATGGTGCACTGTGATTCTCATTTTATTTAGATTAACTACCCCTTAATACAAAAGCATCTCATGCCTCAGTAGAGATAAAGCTCATAAAGGTGCAGTGTCAAGACTGGAATCTTGATCGGCACACGCATTAAGGTGCCTCCATCCCTCGGGTTTTTAACGACTAAAGGGTAGACTCATTGTGCCGTTGCCCATATCTGCAGGTTATTTGTTGTAGTTGACACATTAACAGATTAATTAATAGAGACATGCAACCATCTTTTGTTGTGAGAGCTCTGTACCGAGATGTAATAAAAGGTAGTTAAAATGACTCTGACAACCCGGAGCAGTTGGTTGTTCTGCTGCACCACACTCCCCGTGGAAATAAATCGTGTGCTTTCTTTCAACCTGAGTGCACAATCGGATCTTGTGTGTGCGTATAAGAACAAAAGAACAATAAGAAGGAGTTTTGTGGGGTCGGATAAGCGATAGCCTCCTAACATTAGCACAACTTGAGGCAGGCTGTGTTGCTCTAAATTACATGGTCTAATATATTTCATTAGCACACCTCCCTCAGAGGGGTCCCTAATGGATGACAGCATGGCATAAAAGCCTGTCTGCCAGGGACACTAATTTGTTCTTAGACGCATTCGGTTCAATTATTACTGGCTGCTGCTCCTCATAAGCTGCTTAGATTGAGGTTGCTCGCTTTGCAAAAAAGAAAAAGTTTGGCTAATAAGGGGCGCTGCTTAGGTTCCGTGACCCAAGTACCTAAGTCGACCCCTTTTAATCTGCAGTGATTTCTATCGCTCAAGTCAGGTGTCTTCTGGAAGTAATCCTCTGGGAGTTCAGAGTGACAGAAAGCACATTATCAGTAATTGTAGTGGAACACTCGGCACCACAACAATCCAAAAGCAAGCCTTCCTTCATAAATATCCCGAGGCCGAAATGCCACAGTACAGCGCCAATTTGTTTTCCCACTCTGTCTGGGTCATTTGGCCGGGTCACCGAGAATACTGAGTGACTGGATGGACTTCCTGTAGACCTGTATATTCTGCTAGTGATTGTCTTGGCTTCCAGCCAGTAACACAGAGAGAAGTGTTGGGAAGTGCGGAGCTAAACTCAAGATATTATTTAATCCCAGTGTCAACAGAATCATGTCAATAAATTAAGAGCCTCATAATCACTTAACACCAAATCAAATTATTAGACGTAAGATGTCTGGATTTAATACTTTATGCAAGTTTACAGCTGTCACACCAGCTCCTGTAATCCTACTTTCACACACAACTATACATCCACTGGTGCCTAAATTGTCATTCACCTGTTTTTGGTGAATTTTTTATCTAATCACAAATACTGTCAAGTTTATTACCTGTTTTTAAAAAAAAACTTTTTTGTTAAATTCATAAAACAACTGAATTATTTATAAAATGTTATTAAATAAAAAAAAAAAACATAAGAGAATTTCTCCCAAAAATTACATAAAAAATAAATCAATAAATAAGTAAAAGGAACTCACGTTCACATGCATCTCCCTTTTGATGAAATCCAGCTTTGCATATACATTTCCCAATGGGCACTAGCCATTCCCCCTCAGCACTGCAGTGCATCTTAGGAGAGTTATCGGCTTCCTCCTCGGCATCGCTCACGCACATACCCTCGACCTCCACCAGCGAGGAGAACTCTGATCCCGTCACGGTGTCTGGGAACGTGGCCAGGTTCTCGATGATA
This sequence comes from Benitochromis conjunctus, assembly GCA_015052645.1. NCBI lineage: Eukaryota > Metazoa > Chordata > Actinopteri > Cichliformes > Cichlidae > Benitochromis > Benitochromis conjunctus. The sequence goes on along the minus strand of VOQK01030059.1, from coordinate 6,407 downwards.
GACCAACACTTCTTGTAATAAACTTTGACAGAGACCAGGGCGATGCACGCCCCTACATCCTGGAAGGCCAGGTAGAAGCCCCGCCTGGACAGGGGGCCAATTATGCGCACTTCGGTGTTCAGCTTCATCTTCCTCTCGCCTAGGTCACCCTGAGTGAAGCTTTCATCTGCTGCAATTGTGTCTATTTTCACATACTGGTTCTCCCGTAAGCTTCGTCCTACCTCTGAATCTGTTTCCTGGTAATACAAGTTGAACGTCTCCTTGCAGGTGCCCACCACACCAGGTAGGCTGTTACAATCCCTCAAGGTGAATTTCAGTTCCACAAAAATTCTCTGGGCATCGCCCTTCTCTATCCAGTTAGTCCGAAGCCAGTTATTCTGATTGGGTTCCATGACTTGGCAAACCTGGTATGTTCGGATGGGTGTATAGTTCTCATCCAAGCCGCTTATCTCTTCCCACTGAAAGAACACAACACAGATTTGTACATGAATGCATCTGCATGGAAACAAACTCAGTGTGAAAGTAATAACACAGAGATAGCTGTCTAATGAGAAAACGTTTACCACACAGGTGATTGCACTGCAATGAATATGACAAAGGTTTATGAAATATAGTCATTTCAGACAGCTTTGTATACAAAAAACTGCAGAGAAGGTAGATTATCCGGTTATCGCACAAGCACATCTTTAAAGAATGATGGTGCTCAGTTTATCTGCTTGTGCTCACATTATTTATTTAACCCCACGCACACACACACACACGGACGCACACACACACACACACTACTTTAATCAGCAAGTTAGAAGTGGTTTGCTTGAGGCCTTTGTGCTCTGAATGCCAAAAGCCGGCAGAGTTTAGCCGCAGAAAACAGCCTCTTGCATGCTTCATCTTTCCGCAGGACAGACCTCTCTGAGCAGAGGACTATAGCACATACATATTATTATTCCTATCACATATGTGAGACATCACAGATAGCAGGGGGAAAAAATCGAGATATATGGAGCACATCCGCATGCACTCGATGCGGAGGTTCTGCAGACTTACCCCATTGGGAGGATAGGAGATCCACTCCAGTTCTGTCTGCTGTGCCTTGGAGTCCAGCAGAATCACTAGTGACAGGAAACCAAGAGGCAGGTGGTTAAATCTCACCGGGGCATCGGGCCTTACAATTACTGATAGGCCACACATCTATACAGCACAAACCTGCGACCTAATTTCTGCCAGCAGTAAAAAACGCAGTAAGGAAGGTACACACTGCAGCAGACAGGTCCTCATGCTTGGAACTTTTCTAGCTGACTTGCATTTGTATATCAAAAACAGTAACGAAACATATGTAATAGAAATTACTACTTAAAATTACACATTTGTCTCTAATTTATATATATATATTAATAAAAAGTAATTTTAGCATGGAAGTTGTTGCGTTACGAAGAAAGTAGCTCTTATTACCCCGGACTTACAAGTGCAAAAAGATGAAGGCTATTTTGAGCTCCAGACGGCCACAAAACTACAGCGAAACAATGTGTGACATGCGGCGTCTCCGCAGTTTTAAAGGACGGCGGCGACGAAGAGTGCAGCGGGGACGCGTGCGAGAGCGCAGAGCGGCACCGCGGCGGCTTCCCGAAAAATGGAGGAAGTTGTTTCAATTGTATTTAATATTAGCAGACAGCTACATCACGACGGGGACGGGAAGCGGCCACGATGCACCGCCGGGGGAAAAAATCAATCAATAAAACGTAGGCTTCAGTTGTATTTATTTATTTATTTATGTACTTATTTGTTTTTTTGTTTTTTTACATATTTAAAAAAAAACGTCTGATAGAGGTCTACGAAATCCCGCATTCACTGGTGATTTACAATTCCTCACACCATTCCAGCCTCTACGGTTATTACACTGTACTTTCCGCTACGAACACCAGTTCCTGCGGGTGACTTTATGCGTTTACTATGTCATTTAACTCAATTCTGGCTAAATGAAGGCGCCGATCATCAGCTGTTATCATATATCTGAATTCCCTTCCATTTTAGTCTTCGACCGCCTTGACTCTGGACGACTTGAAAGTCTAAGGAGATCGTGTCTCCGCATCGTTCCGCTGGATTGTCCTTCCAAGAAACAAGAACAAACACGACTGTCAAAAGCCGAGGACACTTTGGAGGAAATAACGCTCCGAAACTGCGTCCTCATAGAAGCCTCACTCACTTCCAGCGAGGCGAGACTGCTGCTGAGATATAAACCCACTTACGCCTGACAAACGAGCAGGTTATTTGTGCCGATTACCCACTGATGCTGGAACAAAAATAAAAAACTGGAGCCTCTGCGCCTAATCTACAGCGTTTAGCTGCCGTGCGTAAAAACACCAAGAGACCGCTTGCACTGAAGCCTGGTAGCAGACCTGTTATCCCTGCTCAGTTATCACCTGGCATTAAAATTCCGAGAAATTAAAAAGCAAAAATATATATTTTTTTAATGTCAGGACGCGATGTGCTGATTTTTGACACATTTATGCAAATGTCGTCTCCAACTGCAGTGGGGTGGAAGAGAGGAAAACTTTAGGAACTTACCTTCCTTCGCATTCTGTGCTTCTACGCTGTCTACATAAAAGCATAAATGAAGGCAAAACGTAATCCACAGACACGCAAGAGACCTGGAGAGCATGGTGCAGCTGTGGATTTCAATCTAGACCGTAACTAGCTTTGCCACCGTCTCGCGTGCTTCCCATTGACGACACTGAATCGGCTCTATGTACAACAATCCACTGGTCTCCACTCAAATATCGTCTGCTGCCGCTGGGAGGAGACTACAGCTCCACTGGTGTCAGTTAAGGAGACGGACAGAGGCATTATCCAACAGCAGCCCGAAGAAGGAAACGCGACAGACGTGGAGAGCCAATGCGAAGATGGAGGTGGAGTTTGGGGGGGGGGACTGGTGCAGACTGGAGGTCCACGGCTGTGGAAATGTTGTCACTTGGGTTTCTTCAGGAAAAGGGCAAAGGATTTTTTAGTATAGTGGGTGTCTCAGCTGAACTCTACACACTCTCACACAATACAGCTCCAGTGAAAAACTTCCACGGCGTTTTCAACTTTCATACGTTTAACGGATGATTTTGTTTTTAATAAAAGGTTCACTGGAAATCAGTTCAGACACAGTGGAAAGGAGACAGTCAAACATCTAAACTGTAAACTCCTAATAAATCTTCACCTTTAATTAAAAACTGTTCATTTGTTTGTTTGTTTTTTAGCTTCTGTCAAACACATTGTGATTTTTATCCTGTGCTATACAAATACAATTTTACTTACTTTACTTCAGTTAAAAACATTAATATGATTAAAAGTGGATTTCGTCGCTCTTCCAGGGTCTGAAGCAACCTCACCACAAAGAAATATCTGAAATATCCACAGCCTCTTAACAAGTGCTGACACATAATGTGTTAAAGTACTAGTAATCCTTCATCATGATGTTATTCAAGTGAAGAAAAGATAAGTGGGTGAAGTCAAGAGCATTTATAATGTGATTTAATTGTTATGTTACAACAGATTGCCTTTCCCAGTGTGCTTTCATCTCCAGCTGTGTCTATTGATTAGCCCATATATCCCAGTGTACGACTCTATGCCTTTTCCATGAGATAATGCATTTAGAGTTTGTGTCTCTGTAAAAGTCGGCTTTCCTGGTTGTTCCTAGTGTGTCAATTATATGTGATTACAATGTTATATACACACACACACACAGACGCGCACACACACACACACAGACGCACACACACACACACACACACACACACACACACACACACACACACACACACACACACACACACACACACATATATATATAAACATATACATA